>JAQGBW010003593.1:0-15900 GCA_034698625.1 Julus scanicus | reverse complement strand
TTTTATCACGTAGTTAAGACTCAGAATTCTATGCCTACTGATCGCAAATTTCGTTAATATTGACGGTTCATGGCTTCTAATCAGAAACGTTAGATTCCTGCCCACAAAATGTACTTTCCCTGCATTGCCCAGCAGCACTTACTGATTGCCTACTTTCGTGATTTACAAAGGATCGTCAGTTGGCAAAAGTACAATTTAAATCGATTTTGACTTAGAACAATTTGTGAGATGTTTAACTTAGAAATATTTTTATATATTTGACTTAGAATCAGTTGTGCAAATTGATTTACTTCGAATACTTTTCGACTTGTTTGGCTTTAAATACTTTTGGATATGTATCCCGTACAAAAATGATGTGCAGAAAATACAAAAAAAAAATATCCCAGTGTTATTCCTGCAGAAACTACTCCGCAGAAATTTGAAGCAATTCTGGCAATTTATATTCCCAGAATATAGTCTGCACAGCTTTCAACCAAATTTCTGCAGAATTTGAAAGATGCTTTAAACTTGCAGAAATACTCTATACTAATAAATCTCTCCATCTTATAACTCCTCCAAACTAATAACCCTTCCAAACTAATAACCCCTCCTAACTAATAACCCCTCCAAACTAATAACCCCTCCAAACTAAAAACTTCTCCACAATAATAACCCCTCCAAACTAAAAACCCCTCTAATCTAATAAACCCCTTTAAACTCATAAACTCCTTTAATCACATTCACATCACATAATATAGTTAATAAATATGAGCATTTATAATCTTAATGGTAATAATGTCCCAGTATTAGCTAACCATAACTCCCTTTTATAATGCTTCACTTTCAAGTAGTATGGGTGGCCGAGTGGGTAGAAGATTTAGGTTGGTATTGGCAAGTTTCTTGGTTTGCTTCCCTCTGTTAACTATTTTTTTTTTTTAAAAAAAATAGATTCTGCATAATTCTGCAGGAATGACTCTTTGCAGAATTCGCCACCCTAATTCTAAAACATACTTTTCTGCAGAGATTTAGGTCGCTGAATTCTGCTGAATTCTGATAGTCTGTTTTGTTTGGGATGGCACAACATACGAAACTAAATAATGAGCAAACACTACACCCGGTTAGCAAATATTCAGCGTAATTTCCGATTAGTCAAGAAAACCGCATCGTGTGAACATGGCGTAAGACTTCGAATTCTTGGCCTCCTGATCGCAAAATTCGTTAAAAATGACGGTTCAAAGCTGTTCACAAAAAAACGTTAGCTTGCTGTCTTTAACATGCACTTTCGCTGTACTACCAAGCAGCACTTACGGATTGCCTACTTTCACGATATATAATAGTTTCGTTCAAGTTGCTTTTTCAGTTTGAGAAAGGAGCTAATGTCCGTGACATTTTGACGAAGATCTTTTGATAAACAACCAGGTTTCAAAGAACGGCCTTTTCAAAACAACAGACCGAAGGTTGGTTAGGTGAATATTTGCAGACATATTTTAAAAAGATCCCCATTTTACACAGTAGAAAAATCTCCATCAAAGTCGCCACTGGAAATTCCTTTGTGTTCAACCATTGATCACATTTTGGGTGCGTGAGGCGGCGATACATTCAATTTATAGCCGCATTCGCCGATGAGAGCAAATGCGGCCAATGCCTGGCCGACGTAAACGTATTCAGGACAAAAATTGGTTTATAGGAATTCGGTTTGTTATCGGACCGCAGTCTGTTCCGACTGCTGTATTGTATTTGCCTATGCATGTACGCTAGTCGACTGGCAATTCGTTGAATGGCCGAATTCATGGGAGTTGGAAGTTGATTAAGGCAATAGCCATATAAGAGAGCATATGCTAACATTCCTCAAATGCTATTGTGGAATACTGGGTGCACCAAACCGTGCACTGAACTGAATGGCACTACGCATGCGCGTGGTTAGACCATTACAGAGTTCAAGGAAGAATGCGATGGATTACAGGGTGGTGCGTTGTCCCTTTGTATCATGTCTGCAGTGCACATGTATTCTCAAAGTTGAAGTACAGTAAAAATCCTTGTTAAAGTAAAAGCACCGAACTGTTGAAATAAAATTTCTGATTTCTGTTTTCTCGCAAGACAAAAATTCTAATACCAATCTTTACAAACTTTAAGACTTATTCAAAAACAAAAATTATTCAGTAATCATAATTACATTTTACATTTTATTTCACGTTACATCCAGAAGTACTTTAACAAAATATGGTATCAGAATATAACACTACATGTTGCTAATTAATTCCACTAATTTAGACAGGCTTAGACGCCATTAGTTATAAGGCATAATCCAGTATGCTTTTCAAATATTTTCATTATGGCGACATTTACGTAGAATCTAATTCATCAATTTAATGGGAAACAACTTTTGAGGATTCCAGAATACATGTTGCATGTTACATTGGACAACGATTTGTCAGTTCGTGTAATTGAGTGTTGCAATTAAAGAGATGGCCAAAATCCCCATTAAAAACTTGTAGAGCTTCGTGAAATTATTGTTGGAACATTTAATTACGTATATAGCAAACTTCCATTGGGGATTCTTTTTTTCCTATTCGCAGCAGTAATTCATTACACTTATAAAGATCACTTATAATGACTCACTTAGCCAAATCGAGAGTTTTGCCAGTTATAAATTACCATTAATGCATTACAATTTTACAAAACTTAATATGGGTAACTGAAAATGAAACATTTGATTTTATTTTTAAAAATTCTACATATCCATCTTTACAAACTTAAAGATTTATTTACAAACAAAAACAATTTGTAGTTCTAGTAAATCAGATAATCATTCAGTATGACTATATAATTTAATGTCGCAAAGTCACAAATTACACTAATTTTACGACACTATATAATTTCATAATTAGGTTTTTAGCCATATTCTTAACGGCTAAAATTTGAATATCACACGAACCGTGAAACTTATGTGCAATGTCAAGTACCCCATGTTTTCTGAAATCTGCACGTGTTGTCTCCTATTCAATTGTGAAATTAGATTTTAACTAAATGCTGCCATTTTGAAGATATTCGAGAGGCTTTGATTTATGCCTCACCGAGTAGAGTGCAAAATATGAGTAGTTTAGGTTAACATCCAAAAATAGCACTCTGATTTCAGAACTGGGTCAAAATCTTGAAAAAAAATCTTGAATCAAAAAACATCGAAAATCAAAATCTCGAAAGAATAAAAATCTCGAATCAAAAAACATCGAAAATCAAAATCTCGAAAGATTAAAAATCTCGAATCAAAAAACATCGAAAATCAAAATCTCGAAAGAATAAAAATCTCGAAAACCAAAATTTCGAAAAATCAAAAAAAAATTATCAAAAAGAGAAACTTTGCCATAGAGAGAGTACCGTTCAAATATTTAATAAACTAACCTAACCTAACCCAATGGCGAGTTGAACACCATATACCTGAAGACATAAATCGCACGAGTTTTGATTTATTGGATATATACTGTCGAGATTTTCCTTTTCGAGATTTTTTCCACTCGAGATTTTGCCTCTCGAGATTATTTTTAAGTTATTTTATATTTCGAGATTTTGATCTAGCACGTCTGAATAATTTCGCATCGCATAGAATTCTCAATTATACTTTTATTTTGAAAAAATAAAAACCAGAATTTTTGACAACATCCGTATATGAAGATCATTGAATATTCCTGGGATATATTTCATGAATACAATCTTAAAAAGCGCTTTTTAATCGAACGTATGCTTCTGGAAGCTCAGCAGATGGCACCACAAACAGGAGAGTCAGGATCCTCACGTTCCCACACATTATTTCACCGCTACCAATAATATTCCGTTACCACATGACGATATTTCATTTTGCTTATCACGATGTTTTGCGTCCCCCAGTAGTCCCTCAGTCTACTTTTTTGTTTATTTTATTTTTACAGATCTTAACGCCTGGTTGATTGCCAAGATAAAAAAGAAACGGCGCGTATTGATTCAGCAAAGGGCCTGCATTGTCTAAAGACTAGTCAAACACCGTATTATTAATTTAATAAATTTCGCCAAAGCGGATAAAATTAAGCCTCCGCTAGGGTGCTCGGGACCCCGTTTTCCCATGATGCCCCTTACAGAAAGCTCAATGTGACAAGCTGTCCAAGCTTCGCGCACCACTGAACGCTGTTTGTTGTCTCCATGACAACAAATCTTGACATTTATTTGATGGTCATGTTTGTGAGGAGGGGGCAGTGGCCAAGACGCCGCTAAGAAACGACATCCGATTTACGCTTAAACCCATTTCCTCCTGCTAGGTCCCAACAAATCGGACGATCGCATTACTAAAGCCGAATGATTGGCTGCTTTCAAGGGCAAAAGAAAAAAGCCCATGCCAGAAAAAACAGGATTCTTTAAAAAAAAATAAGGAAACGCTTCGGCGACCGTTGTTTATGAATATCCGTGTACTGCAATTTTGTTACCCTTTTCCCCTTTTTCACTCAAATGGCTTTTGCTACTTTGCCAGAAATTCAAATATCCTACCCAGAAACAATATTTAACTTATTCTGGTGTCTACCAGAAATTGCTATCAATGGTGTGTGTACTTCATCCACATGGCATCTTGCAAATTCGAGCTGAATGAGAAACACGAAAAAGCAGGCAACATTTGGATTATTTTCTTCACACGATAATAAGGCAAGTCATTAACATTCCAAAATGAAGAGAACAAGTTTTTGAAATGATGAGAAATTTTCGCCATACGAAATTTAAGTCGCCATGCAAAGTTCAGTATAACCTGTCTAAAAGCATACTCTTGTGACCGGTGAAAAATATGTTTTTAAACTGGTTACGATTTTAGACAAATTCATTTAAACACGCGGGTCCGCAAAATTGTATGCTTTTAGAGGGGTTATTCATTTGCACAGGATGCACTTAGACAAGTTGTGTATTGTAAACTTTTATAAACCAGTATTCGTATACGCACATTTGTTAATCTATTGTTATCTACTCACATCTTTAATCAGATTTGTTCACTTTTTATTATAAATTTTATATCTTTTTGTTAACAAAATCAAATATTTTCTGAGCATCAATTTGAAATTATTTGGTGTTTTTTAAATTATAACTATAGTCAAATTTTCGAATTCAGGAGATATGCATATTTCATGAATGAATCTGAATAACTATATAACTGAATATAGTTATACTAAAACCAGAAAAACATAAATTATTAAGGAATTAAGAAAGAAATTCACACATCAAAAACTGTACAAAATCAAGTAAATTTCAAACATACATAGGTTTTTCACTTAAAAATACAGCAATGCTTTTCAACCACATTTTGGAAGGTCTGTCACGAAGGATATGCTGCAATTTTAGTTCAGTTATGTGTTACATACATATTAACATCAGTAAAATACAAAACAATGAAGGACTCAGCGTAAATTCAATCATACCAATAATCACATCAATCAGAAAATTAAATTTAAGCGCGTGTCGCAAGGTTATACAAACATAGAACAAGCTATTGCATGTAACTAATTTTTTTTCAACTTGAACACATGCATTTCAATTTGTTATGGTTGTGTCCCACGCCATATGCGAATACCGAAACAGAAAACCCAGCAACGTACGGCGGAAATATTAGATTACGATTTTTTTTTAATATTTAGAAATTTAGAGCATATGCAGAACAGGCACATCGTAACAATTTCATTTCACGATACAAGTATACTTGTCTAATTAACAGCTAATTAGAAACGCCACAGCCTGCAACTGCCTTATTGGAAGTCCATATGCATGCAGAAATGCAATTACAGTAATTTTTAAGTAGACATAATAGGTTTAATTGAAATACCGTTTCCTTCTTAGCGCATATAACTTAAACGATACCTCGTGCAATCCCCAAAAGAGCTTAAATATAGTTGAAACTTCCTAAAGTAGTTTCTGTTAATTGGACATTCTGTAATAATAATGAGATTGTGTGACGTCAAAATTAGTACATGTTATACGATTATTAGATGTTAATGCGAGTTACTTTCTAAATAACTCAGCAGGAGCAGGCTTTATAGTCATCACTTTTTTTATTAAGGCTGGTTAAACTAGCAGTTTCTTACATCAAGACTCTGGCCTATGCACAAACAACAACTACTCACAATCCCAATTTGTTAGATGAGCTAAGCCTCAAGTGTATATTAGGGCTAGTGTACACTAATGATAAGGACTTATTTTTGAATATCCATATGAAGAGTTCAAAATTCAAAAATTTCTGACAAATTTCAAACGTACATTGTATGTACACTGTAGAAGTAGTGGAATTGACAATTCAAACGCCTTGATCGAGTTCTGGGATACATCGAATCCATACTATAGTGGTCATTTTTATTGCATGGAATGCACTTCTAAAGGATAGCCCCAAGCTATCAGAAATTCAATTTAACGTTGATGCTGGGTGTCCATTGAATCAAGAGCAACTTGCTCGTAAAATTCATTTGAGCATATGAATGTTACCTATATTTTGATATAAAATTTCTAAGCAAACTGCACTGAGTTCAAGGGAATACCACGTCCCAATGTTTTTAGCAGAATTTTTCTGAAATACCTTATTTTACTGACTATAAGACGCACCTTAATTTTTAAGTAATTTTTTTTTAAAAAAATGAGCGTGTTATAGTCGCAGTATATGACACCTTAAGTTTGAAGGCAATTTTTTGAAGAAAAAAGTGCGTCTTATAGTCCGTAAAATACAGTAAATGTTTAACCAAAAACGAAATTGTTTTTAAACCTGAGATTTCCCTCACGATTGAAAATTTAAAAATATGGCATGTGCCAATGTAAGGATTTGGTTATTATACAGTATACTTTTGGTAAAGGATTCTGGTATATATGATAGTAGCCACCATGTCTCATAATTTCATTTAAATATATAATAATTACTAATCCCAATCTCAAGTAAGATTTGCATTCATTGGAGCAATGTTAAAACTGGCCGGGGAATCCCCTAACTGAATTAAAAAAGAGAATTCCTCATATCTAGTATTTATAGTCTCAAAGCTGACATAGGTTGCCATCTCTTGAAGTTTTTGTCAACTATACGAGCTATGAAAAAGCAAATGCAAAACGTATACGTGTAGAATTCCTTGACTTTATGAAAATAAAT
The DNA here is from genome assembly GCA_034698625.1 of Julus scanicus. Classification (NCBI taxonomy): domain Eukaryota; kingdom Metazoa; phylum Arthropoda; class Diplopoda; order Julida; family Julidae; genus Julus; species Julus scanicus. Next base: position 8,792 of record JAQGBW010003593.1, on the reverse strand, counting down.
TTATTTCATGCTTTGCAATTTCCCTGACAATTCCAGATTTTCCATCATTGAAATACCATATACGGTTCAACATTTTTAACTACATGCTATGCGCAAACAAATGTAAGCAATATTTTACAACTTTTACAATGTTTGACAATTCAGGTTTTCCAGGTCTTGATATAACCTTGAAACATCATATACGGTTCAACTAAAAAACATCTACATTAAACACCCAAAACATTGAAAATACACCACCATGACCGAATTAAGCACAGCAAGGTTCTAAAGCCGGGTCTCCACCTAGACGTACATGTAATTATATTACATGTATTTAGAAACAAATGCAAAAACGTCTGCCCTCGGGGTTTGTTTCAGCCGCCATTTTTTAAATATTGTAAATATCAAAATTGTACAGCTATTAAAGACATTTAATAGGAGTAAAATTTTCATATTTACATATATTTACAAAATGGTTGCTGAAACAAACCTGGAGGTCAAACATTTTTGCATGTTTGTAAATACGTGTATATACGTACATGTACGTCTTGGTGGAGATCCGGCCTAAGATTGGTGACAACGCATTGTTAATATCATCAAATCATTTTGACTGTTATCAAACCACCAAATTTCGGCGAAATCCATGGCGTCATTTCCTCGGAATCAGATGTAAATCAATTTCCAGAGTTGTCACGGAAGGAGGATCCGAAAAGGACTTCTGGTCAGTGGGCGTGGATTCCATTAAGAGTGGACTCGCATTGTTTTTCGCCATCTTAAAGCACAATAGTACTGCATGGAGCAAGCAATATTAATTTGGGCCAGAGATGGCATTGTTGCTTTTGGAAATTAATAGCTTTTGTTATGGTGCGCAGCACAAATGAAAGCGAGAGATGATGCTGGCGTAGAAGGGAAACCAGGCAAAAACAAGGTCCAAAAGCGACCCAATTAGCGCCCCGTTTCATCCCCACTATTCCTGCAGCGTTCTTTTTTTTTAATTAGCCAGCCATTTGTGTTATTTAACGCCTGTAGATAAGGATCATTGTCCAAAGGCTCTCTGGGCATTGACTGTGACAACGTAATTGCCTACGTCCCTACTGACCAGTGGACTTCAAGATGGCAAGATGGCATGAAAAATGGCGCTGTTCGTGCTATTTTCCCCCCGGACTGTCACGGTGGAACGATTACTCTCGTTCCTCTCGGACAACGTAGCGCCGCAGACACGCTACTAAAACCTGAGCGTACGGTGCGGAATCCCGCGAGACTCCCAACATCCAACAAAAGGCAGTTTCGCATGGCTACAGTGAACATTAACGAGATTCTTCGGGATTCAAAGGGGTTGGAGTCTCCTCCTTACAACTACGCAGATAAACTCAATTCATCCCTGGGTTATTCTCTCCTTTCTTAACGGGCAAAAGGAGGGTGGGGAAACGATGGAAGTTTTACAAATACAAAAGTAATTGAATACGAAATAGCTCGATAGGCACAGTGATGCAATAACAAGAGGCCCATCTTCAATAAAAATTGAAACGAGAAGAGGAAATAGAAATTTCTGAGCAAGAAAGCTTGCCGTGAAAAGCCACGAATATTCGATCATCTTAGCTCAATACCTATGGAAATCATGATCATATTTAGTAATAACGTGGGGAACTAAATCCATATTCAAGTAATGGTGAAATTTTACAACACGAAAATGAAGGGTATGGTACTGGCAAAAATGCATATTTCGTATACATTGTCAACGGAAGAAAAAAAGTTTACTATCAACAATTGACATGGGAACTACAAATATTTCCAATCCGTTTAGTCTGCAATCTGAATGCACCTTGTCATACATTTTGATGAGTTTATTTGAATTTTCATTTTACAGTGTAGAAGTCCAATATTGTCACTTTGCAATATGATAAGATGCGAACATAGAGTTTTGCAAACAAATAATTGCATACATGCTTTATTAAGCGTACCATCCAGTCTTATTAACTAGCCTGTTTGTAGTTTAGTCATTGATCAAATGCATTTCACACTATAAAATTTATAACAAACCTAATAATCTAAAAATATTAGTAGTTCAAAAAAAATACTAACGCAAAAATTTGAACGATAGAATTGGGTTTGATTAAGGTGTATCACAACCCTATCCCTTTTAATGGGTGAAATTTGAAAACACACTCACAACCAAACAAAAAGAGATTGAATTAAAATAAAAATTGTTTAAAAATCTTTGTAAATCAGCATTGGTATTATTTTATCGTTTTTCACTTTGAAATGGTAGATTTGTATCAAATTAATAAACAAGTTTGAAAAATGTCCGTTAATTTGCATTCTCATGCTGCCACCTGCTGGCATCTTGTAGTCGATGGCATTGTCATTAAAGACCCTATGGGACACTGCCCATCTCGCCAGTTGATTTATAATTTTGGGTTGTGAGTTCTAGGGAAGGAACTATTATGGAGTTATGGGGGGTGGTTTATTTTGTTGTTCCGCAACAATAAATGAAACTGTAGGACAGTTAGATATGGTGGATGTATGTGAGTATATTTGTTAGTAGTGAGGGGAGAGAGTTATCCTAATAGATTGTGGAAATGGGGGAGAATTTGATAAGGTATGTTGCATGGATGGATGTGGACAATTGAAAGTAAAGTGAGGCCAGTCTCATGGAGCCAAGCTGCAGAGATTGCATGTTTTTGGAGTGGAGGAAGAAGGGTTCCTTTGTTGTTAGGAAAGAATTGGGGTTTGTACGGAATTGCATGATGAAATTTTTAAGTATAAATGGTACAATTTGGTATATTGATGATATCAAATGATAGGGGGTGCAGCAGCTTCATAGTGCCGATACACGAGCCACCAGCTTTCCAGGACCTGCATTTATAAACAACGGACAGACTGTAGGGTTCCCCCACAAAAAATGGGCGGAGTTTAGTGCCAGACTATATCATTATACTATATCACTATCAGACTATATCAGAGTAATATCATTAATTTCGATTAATGGACCTTTATGTATTGCTTATATACATACCTTTAAAAATAGGTAATATTTTTTGTGCATAGGGGAACCCTATAGTCTGTCCGAAACAACTTGCAAGGATTTTTGTGATGCATGTACATAAACTGAGCGTGTTACCTAAGTTTTGGCAAACGTAATTTTATAGAAATTTTAAGTTTTGCAAACATGATGAAATTATCAGAAAATTGGTTTACAAATGATAGTAAAATTCTATGTTGTTTATTTGTGGAATAATCCCTTTCTTACCCTGTTAATCATCTTTCATGAACACTGTGTAGTGATAGTGACCAGCACATCACTTTCCAAGCAACTCCCAATGCAGAGGGATATTAGTTTCTGCGAAAGACATTTTCTTAGCAGAAAATGATTAAGTAGATTCGGAGTTCATCCAAAGACGATGCGTCAGCTCGATATACGGCGATGTTAAGCAGAAATGACCTCGCTTCCCTATTCCCAACCACGTTTCGTATGCCAAACGGGAAGGCATATTTCCCGATACTGACATAATAAAAGCGGTCATGTACGGCAGATTGATATATGGAATTTCATATCTAGATTTACTGCCAGATAATGCAGGTGCCGTAGATTGCTAGTCAATGATCACGCAATTCACAAGGGCACAGATGAGCCCAAAGCGCCAAAGGACAGGCGCGTCAGTGCGCATGCCAAACGACGGCTGGATGGAGATTGATCGGATTTCTTTTTGGTCTCAAAAGAAGCGAGACTTAATCCAATTTGGACAACGACAGGCTGCAATCAAATTGCTGCAAACCGCAAGACAGCACCACTGTTGTTCGTAACGGATCGCCTGACCCCTATTGGTCCGCGACATCAGCTTTTCGTCCATCAAGTGGCTTTCCATAGGTCTTAAAGACAATTGTCTTATAGAAGAAGTGTTTGCCACTTCTAGGTCACTTGGTACTGAAAACACGCGTTTCATCCCGATTAGGTTAATTGGGAGGACAAATGTGGACAAGGTTGTGTATAGACGATCACGTACCAGACGTTCAAAACCTTGGTGCGGCATTTCCAAATTGGTCATCCAATTTAATGCAAATTTACGGCTAATTTTTGTTTTACCATTTTTTACATCTTTACAAAAAAGAGCTATCCATGTTTGGGATGTTTAGATTTGGACATATAGGCAATGATTCGTTCAATGAAGTATAGGTTGCAACAATGCTGTTGGTAAATTTACTGTTAAAATTAAAACATAATTTAAGGATCCCTCCAACTACCAATTACGTGAATCACCACGATGTTTTTCGTTTCTTTTCCAAGTTTACAGCAAACATTCTATACAATTCAAGGACAATTCAGAATTTAATGACTGTTCCTTTAAGCTTACAAATATCATTCACACGAATAATTACCGAAATATTTCTTAAAACAGTCTACAAATGTTTCTTGAGAATTTGAATAACATTATATATATTCTTGTATACAACTTTTTCGATTAACCAAAATTTCCAGACGTGGACAATAGACGTGTATAGACGATCACCAGACCTTCAAAACCTTGGTGCGGCATTTCCAAATTGGTCATCCAATTTAATGCAAATTTACGACTAATTTTTGTTTTCTTCAGGTGTTACCATTTTTTACATCTTTACAAAAAAGACCTATCCATGTTTGGGATGTTTAGATTTGAACATATAGGCAATAATTCGTTCAATGAAGTAGGTTGCAACATTGCTGTTGGTAAATTTACTGTAAAAATTGAAACATAATTCAAGGATCCCTCCCACTACCAATTACGTGAATCACCACGATGTTTTTTGTTTGTTTCCAAAGTTTACAGCAAACTTTCTGGAAACAATTCAAGAATATTTCAGAATTTTACGACTGTTCCTTTAAGCTTACAAATACCATTCACACGAATTATTACCATAATATTTGTTAAAACAGTCTACAAATGTTTCTTGAGAATTTAAATAACATTATATATAATCTTATATACAACCCAAAATTTCCAGACGTGGACAATAAAAATCAAGCATAAACTGGTTCTTAACACTAATTTAAAACATAATTCTAGACTTTCCCGTTTTTCAAGGTTAGTGTACACCAATCACTGTAATAACTATAGATAAAACCCCATTCCGCATTCGGTTATGACTACATTTTTTCTTTTACAAACAGAACAGTTGGTTTTGGACTAACTATTCTATGAGCGATCAATAAACTAAATGTGGAGGATTTTCAACATGTGTATTATACGCTAAATAATAAGTACTGCATGTAACATGTCAGATACTGGTATAAGCTTTCCTCAATTTTCATAACTTATTCACAAAATATTATTAACGGAAATCCAACTAATCAAATTATATCATCATTCATGATATAGTCGGAAATCAGTCAACAATAACTTGCATTCAAGCTCAGTGAAAGGCCGGAGGCATAGATTTTATGAAATTTATCTAGTCGATAATTTCTCAGAAACTCGTTATTTAGATTTTATACAATGTAAAAGGTTATTGATGACAGATTTTAATTTTCAGCTTTAGTCAAGTAATTTAAACTAAGCGTTCACAATGTAAATAGATTGTAATAACATGTCAAAGAAATTCATTTATTAAACCTGTAGATTTCTTCTTTATAGAAAATACCAGCAAACATACGAATTATGAATTTCCAAAATTATTTATAAAAAGAAGGTTTGCATCAATAAAGTCTGATTATGAATTCAATGGCCAGCAACAACGCGTTTTATTGGCTTATTACAACTGTGACTTAAGTATGCTCGTGTTAACCAATCTTGCAGAATGTTTAACAAAATTCAAATTTCTTGATCATTGAAATCATTCTTACGCAATGTTTAATAACGTTGTTTAACAAGAAATAGTTCTTGAACATTGAGAAGTTTTGCTTTGTCCATCGTATTTTGCGTCTTGCAGTACGCACAATTAAGTAATTGTTAACAATTCTTAAAAAAATCTAAAGTCGTGGTTCATTGGTATTGAATAAATTAATTTAAATGTTTTTATTTGGGTATGATGCATGATTAGTAGATTATATGATAGATAGTATGATTATAAATTAGTTCGTGTGTAGAGTTCAACACACGATCATGCAACATTTATAATTTATATTCAACTTTATAGTGTTCATAATACAATATAATTTTAGAACACATACAGTGTTCCCGATTTGTTACACGAAAGTGTTTCTAATTTTCTGTATATAGGAACACAATTACGAAAATCACATTGTTTAAAACACGTTTTTGGAACACAAAAACACATTTTAAATACGTTTTTGCGTTCCCATATTGTTACAAGGAGTGTTCTTAAACATAACGTTTTTTATGTTCCAATTGGCCAAAAATGACTTACAGTGCAACATTTATAATTAATATTCAACTTTATAGTGTTCATAGTACAATATAATTTTAGAATAAATCAAAACCATAATTGCATGAATTTACAACAGCTTTAAATTCAGTAAAATAGAAAATGCATAATAAAAAAGCAACAACAGGGAATTTACAATTTGGCCAATTATGTGCCTCTGTCATCTTTGTCCACGTTATATATTCGCAAAAAAACTGCGGTAGAACCAAGTCCAATTTCGATATGCTGTACTGTACATACACTGGCAAAAATAATGATTGCATGCCGGTTGCTATAGAAATATAGTTTTCATTTGGGACCAAAAAAGTTTCGGGGGCAAAAAGGATCACATTTGACATACGGTCTGTTTTCTTCGTCTATATCTAAATCCGAAAAGCAATAGGACAAAGTATATCGTTAGTGGAGATGCAAAGGCACCTCCGATGAAACATCGCCGGCTTTTATATTTAGATATGCTCGTCTGGTGCGTATATCGCCTATGAGAAGCAGTAACCTCTTCAATCTATCTGGTTTGCATCTGTCACACGAACCATCTCCTCCCATCGTCCAATAAACGAAAATGAATGCCTCTGCATTGAGCTGCAGAAAAAGAGCCCAAAGACCTACGTACTTTCTGCTCCTCAATACAAGAGGTGTTTGTTTGCAAATGAAAACTGTCAATTTCATTTTTGCTTTTTTTTCCCACACTGCGATAAAAATCAATACCGTGCATCTCCTCATCCCTAGGAAGCGACTTAAAAACGGCATTTTTGCAATAGGCTCCATAATAAACTGAACGGCACGCATGCAAAAAAAAAAGACCCAGAAAAAAAAGGAGTCGTTAAGATATGGCATCATTTTTTGGTAATAACCTAGCGGAGAAGATGGTGAAATGGAGGCAATCCGGGATTACCCTGAAACTGCGTTTGGCAGCGCTGCAAAAAAGAATCTGCTGGGGAGGAAATAAAGCAAAACTATATTAACTCAATAAAATTTGATATGATGCAGTGGTCCTATTAACGACTGCCATTTTTTTAAACGCACGGTCTACGGGCTAAATAAAACAAAAGAAAACGTCTGAGATAGGCTCTCTGGCTCTGGTTCAATGCCACGGAATGGTTTGTCTTAGCAGCTATTGGCCCACAGCTAGAAGACAGTCGCCATGCCAGGTAGCTTTTCATCTCTTCAAATGTAGATGGATTTTGTGGCTTATCAGCGATTGAAGACAATTGTACAGCAGTGATAGGCATAATGAACCCTTATCGGCTCAACCTCCTGAAAACACTTCACAAAACTGTCAGTTTTGATGCGCAGATACGTTCGTGTACACCACGTAGCAACAATTTAATACCCCTTATCAGTGATGGAAACAAATCCATATACTGTATGTGTCACAAACAGTATGGAATCGCAAGCAGAATATATCATGGTTTTATTTGTATAGAGATGGAATGTTGAATTAAAATAATCTAGGAAAGTAACAGCATGTATGTGCAAACAGTATTCATTTTTTTCTGTATTTTTAAAAAGTTGAAAACTTGTGATTATAAAATATTTTTTAAAATATTATGTAATTCCAAGGAATATTAAAATTCAAGCTTAACCGTCAAATTGCAACGAGTATATATTATTTTACTATCATGATTTTACTGTATACATTTTATTTGGTTAATAAATACACATAGGTATAGTTAAAAAAATCAACTAATCCAATTTTAAATTTTTTTCTCCAGAAATAAAATGCTAGGTTTAATACTGTTATAATTCATATAAATCTCAATTTAATAATGGCGATTAAAACGTTGACACACATAATTATTTCAATTGCTCGCTGTCAGCATTAAATATTAATTACTTCATTGATGTGAATTTTCTTGTCAGATATGATCCAATTTAATTCATTCTATCTTTGACTGCTGCAAGTAATAATAAGAGAAATAAATTTTTAATATTGTGAAGGATAACTGAAGTTTGCATTCATAATAATCACCACATTTTTCTTTGTTAAACAATAATAAATTTAAATCAGTATTATATTTTTCTATTAATGTACCTTGTAAATTCTCACACCGAGTACTGCTGTTTATATTTACTAATTACAAGATTGTAAACAGTGATTAAGTAACAGAAATTACTAAAAATAATGCAATTATTAGGTATAAATTAAGCGCAATAAATAAACGTAAAAATTATAATATACTATATATAGGCTAACTTTAACTGAAACCAATAAGATGCATTAAACACAAATTATAAATTGCTCAACTAATAATCAACTGAGTTAGTTTTATACAGGGTGTAAAATAAGTCTGTTGCACCCCCCCCAAATTTCGAGAATGGGTGCTCAATTGCAAAATGTGATGAGGGGAACATATGGGAAGCATGGGGTGCTGAATACAGTCATGCCCAAAACATTTGGCCTCAAGGCCCATTTCAAGGACCTTTAGGTCCTATCTTTGAAACGGTGTTAGATA
>JAQGBW010003592.1:0-15910 GCA_034698625.1 Julus scanicus | reverse complement strand
TGATTGGTTTCAGTTCACATCCAACTGAGAATCTAGATCCAACCGAGTTGGATGTGCTAGTGGGAACAAGGTATAAGTATGCTTTGCTTTTTTGTAAACTCTGCGAAATAGAATTTTTTATGGAAAAGTTGGCAAAATGTTTGTACAAAAGTTGGACTTTCTATGGCTTGCTATTTTTAGCCTTTGAAAATTGTATTAAAATATACATTGGTAATTTGATCGTTTCATGCATGACTTTGGTTAGCATGCTGAATTCATGTCAAGATGAACCACAGAAAAGTACTCATGACATCCACATGAAAAGGCATAAATGTTCCTACCAGGCATGTAGGCGTAATTTCCCCATCCGTAAATTGGACCAGAGACTGCTGACAAAAGAATGAACGAAATTCCAAACAATATGATTTGCATATTCAACTTGGAAAATGTTATGTCGTATTCTTGAGGTTTCACGAATTTAAGGTACCTGCAAAACAAACAAAATCCATTTCTTTCCAACATCAATCAATACGCAGCTTTACCTAATGAAAATTATAAAGTAATCAAGTTTTGTCATATGATCCAAATCTTCTTTATCTAATAATATAACTATTTTGAAAATTGTGTTTATACGCAGTCATGCAGTCATGGATCGATGTAAAATAATTTAAATTAGAAATCTTATTCATAATTAAAACATGAAAAGGAAGGATCTTTGAATTTACCTTTCAAATCCCAAAAGTGCTTTATACCATATGATAAGTAACGACATGAGATTTGTTGCCAGCCCTTGGACTTTGCAAAACGTTTCACTGAACATCCCTCTCTCTGTAAAGTTAAATATAAAAAAATACTTAATATCGAAAATCAATATAAAATTCATTTCCCAATACTGCTGAGCTATTCCAATAGACAAGGATGGTAACTAACAAGATAAAAGCCAAAAGACAACAAAAAATGCACCCTGGGGACAAATGTATCATTTTCAATTTATGGTGACCATACATAGTACGAAAGAAAACTGATGAAGCTCACGACCAACATTTGTTTTTGTACATTATCTGTTTTGATAGCCATTCCCAAACTATTGATTACATTTGGCTTAACATTCTAACCAAGACATTTTTGAATTTCTTAACACGGTTCCTGATCCACTAAAGAAATGTAATCGTGTAATTGAGTTATAAATTAGAAATCGTTCTATAAACAAGACCATGATGCTATGCGACGAGACAGGTATTGAAACTTTATTACTGTGTTTTCCCGAAAGTGCACCCTACCCCGAAAATAAGCCCTACCTGGATTATCGGGGCGGGCTGCAATATAAGCCCTACCCCGATAATAAGACCTAGTAAATGCGGAAGAAGATTCCAGAAGATGATGACATGATTGTAATTGAATAAATATTGTTCAATGTACATACTGTAAATATATAAGCCCTACCCTGAAAATAAGCCCTAATTTGTTTTTTGTTACTAAAATTAATATAAGACCCGGTCTTACTTTCGGGGAAACACGGTAGTAGATGTGCTTCCTTTTATTTGCTATGGAAAGAGCATACATGTAGCTAAAAAGTAAACAAACATGTTATGCGGAATACAACTATTTTCTGTAAGTTCTCAAATGATAAACGTGCTCTATTTCATGCCTGATACGCGCATATATATATATAATCATATGTCAAATAGATTCTACGATTAAAGCCTATAGTTAGAGAACAAGAGACAACCACCTACGTTCACATAAAAAACATGTTTTGTAGTTATAAAACGCAACAATAAAAAAGAAGAGTCCAATCTATTCAAAATAAAACTCCTTTCTGTTCCTATCAAATAAAATCTAAGAGAATTTCAAATCTTGATTTATCTCACATTGTAAGATGTGAGCTGAACTTAAAAACAAATTTTGTGGATGCCTTCTACCGGCATTGCAATTATAGTTTTCGTTCCTTAAAGCAGCCTGCCTTAGACATGCATGCTGTTAAAAGTAATTTGTTTACTGCTTCATGGAAGTCATTCAGCGTTTGGCAAAAATTAGAAACAGTAAATACTCAATGAACTCGATGAAAGGGAAATTTCCAAGACTGTATACATGGTAGTCTAGAATGCAATTACACAATTTGGTAGTTACTGCCCTTTCCAAACGCTTCACCACAATACACAATAGCTTAAAATAAGCTTCACGGCAATACACATAAGCTTCACTGCAATACACATACACTTCACTGCAATACACATTAACTTCACAGCAATGCATATAAGCTTTACAAGCTTCATGCAAAACACACAAGCTTTACTGCAATACAAAAATTTAGAAACCCATACATAGAAACGTGAATGTTCACTAAAATGATGGTTAGATCATATTTTGACTCGTTAATTAAAGTCATCTTGACAAATTGCACTTATATCTTATACATATTATGCCAGATATTTCGAGATTGAGGTACAACCACATGCTATACTATACATAATTCTCTCTACAATAACACTCTACTATAATTATACTTAGTTAAAATTCTGTCTAATATAAATTTCAAATCGCTTGTTTATCGTAGTTTCATGATTAATCTTTTTATAGTTATAACAATCATTTAAGCAACCACGCATTTAGAATCTCCCCAGCGTTTCACAACAAACAAAATCTTCAAGCATTCACCTGTAATGTATATAATCGTGCGGTTATTGTTTCAAATTACACGTATGCTATGTTTAGGTTAGTCATACGGATAAACAAGTAACATTTTTGTTGTTGCAAAAATGTGTACCTGGTAACTGCCAGGAAACTAGCACTAAAGTAAACCGAGCGAGTAACATGAACATGCCCCAAACCATCTCTGCTCAAAACCACATCAAACATGTACTGTGAGTAAATATTTTAAAAATACGATAGCAAGATATTTACGTAAACACGTCAACAGCAAATTATAAAATCCATATACCGCATCCATCGAGCGATTAACCCGGCCTTCGTTCTTCAGCAACCTTATTAGAACCTTCTTTAAGAAGGCTCGGCCATTTTTTTTTCTCCAGCTAATTCATAGCCTGCCACATGCACATTCAAAACATTTATGCCCTTTTAGATTTAAGGCGATTTTCTGAGGATCATGAGAGCTTAATAAACGAATCGATAATACTGCACATCAGAGACTTCCTGCGAGTTAAATATTCCGAAAGCATTGAGCGTTAAACGCTATGTCCTCACCAACATTTTCTTACGCTATCACAATTTAGTTTCATTCGAACGCAACAATAACCTTCATCAGGCGGCGAACAATCGATACAAAAGTCACAGGTTTAAACTGAAGATAACTGCTTTGGCAATTTGAGTAGGGGACACCGGTTTTTTATCTCTGGGCTTTTGCGTCACACCGTTTTTTAGCGTTTCACGTGTGGAAATCATTCTGAAGTAACCACCACTATTTTCAATATATTTCATGTCGACGGAAATGAAGCCGTGAGCAATGCGACAATCCCGACAATGTCAACGTCAACACCAATTACAGTCATGAACGCCGGAAGCCATACAAGTATTACCTTCATGTTTTTTTTTTTCGTCGCCTTTTAACTTTTTTTTTTTTTTTTTTTTTTTTTTTTATTTATTAAAAAAATTGCAATTTAAGAAGTAAAACTTTTCATATTTATGACTAAAAATTCTTCTTCTTCTGATATAGGCAAACTCAATTAAGCTACTGGCAACCATATTAATGATTTCCATGTTTAAACAATGTCATGATGAGACTCATGGAAGATTGAGCTTAGGCAGATAACTTATTCATGGATTTAATGAATTTGAGTTTACCGTATTTGTTCAAAAGCTTTTCATGATGTACATTGTCATGATCAGTGTCTTATTCGACTACAAGAAAGAATGGACACCAAAACCCACCAGTGATGGACTGCCATGGGTGTCAGCTTACCCGATTACAAATTGGCCATCTTAAACATTATTGGCAATATGCCAAAAATAATGACCGTTTAGTAGCGTAATAATAGCCTTTAATACACATTAATTTCGCAAAAAAAATGTAATTGTACCGTTTAACCATTAATTTTGCAAATATCGTTTATTTCACTACAGTGGCATACAGTAATTGTGTGCGTCTTCCCTTGTATACTAATATTTTAGAACCAGTCCGCCACAATGATAAATGTCAAAAGATGCAAACTTTATTATATGAGGAAACAAATTTGAGTCTACATGAATTTATGTCAGAATTTAACAATCTGGAAATTTCCTGAACTTGCAGTCAAACCTATCTGGGATATTCTCGAAATTACATCTTCATGTTAAAGTAGAGTGCATTATGCATGGATTGCCATTTTCAAGCATTACACAAGAGAGGCATTAGCTGGATAATATGACATTAATAAGACATTAGCATGCTTTCTTTAATCTTCAAATGCATTAAGAAGAACACTATATGCACTCTGCTTCAAACTTTTAAAGACAAAGTCAGGCTGCCATTACTCTGTAGAGTAGTCTACTTGAAAAGTAAATTCTAATTAATCAATAATTTAACAAAAAATAGCGCATGTCTCCCAATTTTAATTACTCTAAGCTAATAAACATTAAAAACAACTTCATATCTGTTAATTCATGTGGAATAGCTTGATGTAGTTAATTACAAAGCAATCATTTTATTGCTTACTGTTAAAAATATGCTGTATTCTTATTCTAATTGCAATTACCATTATACTGCAAGTGTCTAGAATCTATTATGGACGAATAATTTATTTAAATACATATACAGTGGGACCTCGCATAACGAGCATAATTCGTTCCGGAGCCTTACTCGTGAAGCGAAACAATTTTTACCACATAAATTGATGTAAAATACAATAATGCAATTCCGAAAAAAATACTCAAAAATTGAAATTTTCAAAAAAAAAAATACTCAAAAAATGAAATTTTCAAAAAAAAAAAAAATACTCAAAAAAACGTTGTGTACCATTTATTCAAAGAAAAATACATATAAATTGTTAATATTAAAGCGTGATTCATCTTCTTCTTTTCTCAGTAACATACCTAATTCTTCTTTACTAGAAAGCTGTCTATAGAGACATTTGTTTTTGCCGATGCGTCAAAATTTGGTAAAAATTTAGTATTGAACATGTCTTGAACTTTATAGAGTAGCGTTCAGTGTGATATGCCATTTATAAAACCGAAAACTATTCATCAGTTAAAATCTTCCTGAACAACGGCCCTTTTAAGGGCCACACAGAAAGAGAGAGAGGTTGCCACCACCAGACCATACCAAATTATCAACAGTAATGTAATCTAGTGTAATGTAAAGTAATTTAAAGATAATGTGTGCAATGTTCCAAGTTGATCAATCATATGTCACTACATTTGCACGTAAAATCATTATGGAAACGTAGAGGAGAAAGAAAGGACATGAAAGGGTGGATCCTACACGTGAACTTAGTTCCATGCTTGTTTAAGTAACATAACCATGAAGATTTCCATCCGAAAACCTTGCTAAGTGCAGTCATTAACTCCAGTTAAACATACAAAATACCGACAAGACGTATAGGCGTGTAAGCCCATAAAGCACAGATCCTGCATGGTGCACGTCCATGGCAGTACATATGTTCGTGACAAACAAACGCCCATTGTGAATCAATAGGCCTTCATCCAAAAAAAAAAAAATTCCATCAAATGTCATCGATCCATGACGTCAACGGTCAACTGTGGGGGATGCAAACGGATCTTCACAGTCAATAAGAAGCATGATTCTCCCTTTTTGGGCACCCAAATTTACCAGAATATACCGCCATTCAAATTCAAATATTAAATGGTCGTGCAAATGCGTCATTCGAGTGAAACTATAAGTATAAAAAATAAATGATGTCAAAACCTGCAAGCATATGCAAAATATATCATATTACTTTGATACCCTGAGTTGGCGCTTTTCAAATTGTGCTGATAATCACAATTTAATCAGCAAGTTATAGAAATCTTTTCGAAATCCTTTCTTTTGAAACCATCTATTTTTCTTAAAAAAACCAGCTATAACAGTGTGCTTATATACAGATTAATTGAATTGAAATGGATGCTGATTCGAAAGTGCACGGTGTTTTGGTTTCAGCATTGCAAAATTTAAGAATAAATTTGCGAACCTTCAAAGAGAAACCTTATTCATGCGGGTATTGAAAATTGTTGGTATAGATAAGTTTTCATTTCTTTTATTTATGTTTTGGGAAAACTACATTTTCTCTAAGCATACAAAAGCTATCCCAGAAGATAATCGATTTTGGTACAAAGTTGCAACTTAATTTAAACAACGAAGGGGGCCTATATTTAATTTGAACGCATATAGTAGATACCATATTTGAATATGGTAAACATTCCAAATAATACTTCCAGCAAAAAATAATTCCTATCAAAATTATGCTTTATTTGAAAAAATCAGTTTTTATCCAAAGTGAGGAACTTGGTATTCAGGACGCTCAAATATCTTCTCACTACAAAGTTTTCTTTTGCATCTGTCAAAACAAAAATACAATCTAATCTCGTAAAATAAAGTAAAATATTAAACTTAGAACTTTGTTATATGTATAATTGGAAAAAAAGAAAGGTACAATACATCAAATATATCCATTATGTTTAACGTGGGAAAATTTAGAAGTGAAAAAATACTCGTAAAATAAATATATATAACTCTATTCTATATAGAATTTCGACGGATTTCACATTTGGAGGTAATACATTAGAAAACCAATAGAGCCAGATGTAAAAATACACGCAAAATAAATATACTCTATAATTTCTATGCTCTGTAATTTCGACACATTTCACATGTGAAGATAATACATTTGAGACTCCATACATCCATTTGCCACGGAAATGGTTTCTAGGGAATGATACCAATTAAGTTTTCGGATCAATACGATGTGGCAACTTTGAGCCAATCAATTTTAATTACTGATGGTTTCAAAGTGAATTCAAAATTATTCCTGACTGCACGAAGCCAATTTTTCTCAATCTCTGTTGAAATAAAGAAGGAAGAAAAAAAATACCAATGATCTCGTTATCCAAATAAAGCCTTTCTACCGGCATATTAATCTAAAATACCGAAAGTTTGCACCCGCATAATTGTAATATTGGTAAACACTGAAATAGGATTGTCGTTGTTTAAATTACATCTCAATATAATTGCTTCAAGCATACCAGTAGATTATACTACGCTTCTTCAGGTATCGCAATACTTGTTAAGGTATTAGTAGATATAATCTAGCTTTGTAATTGGTTTGTTCCTAGGTAGAATCTTCTCTTATGAGCTGTAAATCAATTTTGTGCACACCATACACAGAGTAAACTATATAGGGCTCATAAAGTAATGGCTCCAGTCTGGTTTTGGGTATACAGAATACTGTTTAGTACAGTAAATAAACAAGTTCAACATACAGATTGTAAGGAGACAAGTATAAAGTAAATAAACATTCGGTTATCCTATGCATCAAATACACATGAAATACATTTTAGACTGCCAAGTTCAATACCAAATGCAGAGTCAGTCAACTTTATTATGCATTGAAATCTCTAAGAAAACCAGATTAACTTTATCCAATTAACACTTTGGCTTTCTAATAATTGTTAGTAGTACATATACACTTTTATTCCATTAAGCTTTAGTCACTAAATGGTTTTTAGCAGATTGAAAATCGATTAAAATAGAAATTACCCAAATCAGCTTTCCACTCATTTGAATAGAAATGCTATTCATGTTTCGAAGGGTTTTGTTATGATTACTAAAGCTGTGCTTGGTTCATTACCAGAAGCTTATTAACAACTCGCTGCCCTAGGAATTCTGAAAATTACACTAACTACAAAATTTATCGTGATAGAACAAAAACCATTCGTGAACTATTAGATATTACAATAGTACATCGCCATCAATGGTTGTTCATCATATAGAAGAACATCAGAAAGATCCAGTGTTAACAGCGGGTTAATTGAAGATCATTAAATTATCATCTTGATTTGGACCACTGCCAAAATGTGTTGTCGGGCAAAATCGGAATCTGAATAATCCATTTCTTGATTTCAGTACTGTAAATGAGCACTGCACAAGACTCAACAGGTTAACCAAATCCAATTTTAACTGGAATAAATGGGCAACTTCTTAAAGTTATGAGAAGACAGCACTAACATACGTACTGCAAGAAATTTGAAATAACTAGAAATATACGAGAGTATCATAAAATTTCTTTTCTATTATTTTGTTTCCTGATGCACAAAAAAAACCTTAGCGGTTTCACGATTGCTTTTCGTGAAATTGAACAGTATTTTTAAACCTATATATACGATGATGGAATATAAATTGCACTGCGGGTTTATTTTCATCCCTCTGTTCATCATTTGTCGGTCCACGTATATCGACGATAGCTTTTCAGATAAATGTCCCTTTTATCATGTTGCTGGTCCGAAGAATTTAACAGGAGCAGATGGCAAATTACCATTAGGGTCTAAAGGCGTGTATATATATTTATATACTTCAGCGCTTACAAGCTGCTGCTTCTTGAAAAGCCCTTTATCTGAGAGTCCAGTGCACAAACATTGAATTGCATTATTCGATACCTTCATTGAATTTGCCGCATTTTTACAGTGTGTAAACTGAGCAGAAACATGTAGCTTCGTGTTACGTTTCTATAGTACAACTGTAACGAATTCGTCAAAATCCTGGCTTCCATAACGCTACATTTAGCATTTCACTCTGATACAATTGTATATTCAATCAGTTCCATATCATTGCAATCTTTTGGGCGAGAGATATGCTGCACATACAACAGTGTATGACATACCTCAACATCAGCTAAAACAGCACTGCGAAGCTTTCTGAAATACTTGGGATTATATTATAAATATATTGTTTCATAAATATGTAACGGGGGCAGATGGCAAATAACCAATAGTATATACAGATATGTCTGCAATTGCACGCTTATAAGTTGCTTCAAAATCGTTTTTGTGGTTTTATATGAAGGTAGTATGACAATCTATGAACCTCAACTAGCCCTCTTCAAAATGGATAAAATTCATTAATATAAAATTCATTAATATAAAATTAATGCTTATTCTATTTAGTATTTTTTTTAGCTTGTTATACAACATGTGAGAAGGATTCAAGATTAACAATTCTCAAACTGGCCCTCTTCAAAATGGATAAAAATCTATAGATATAAAATTAATGAACCAGTTTAAGAGCTAATTAAAATGTATAATTCATGCTTATCTTTTACATCTCATTGTTGTTGCATCCTATTGTATGTTTCTGATGATATAGCATCCCTTTGTTGCTATTTATATATATAAATATGTATATTATGATAAATAGTAGGACTTAGGATAAACCTGTAAGTTGAGCTTACCCACATGGAACAGAAATGCATTTACAATGATTTGCAATGCATTTGCAATGCATTTAAAATACATATAGATTCAGGCACCGTAAAAATACGTTTGGAAATAAATTTTGAAATGCATTTTTAGAAATGTATTTCTAAAAACGCATTTACAAATGTATTTCAAAATACATTCAAAATACATTTTGAAATGCATTTCAGTGTCTCAATCTATATGCATTTTTTAAATGCATTTCTTTTCCATGTGGGTAAATTACCCAATTGCATTTAAAATTAACAATCATAGCAAGGTGAAAAGGAAAACTTGAAATCGGACTAACTATAAGAGGGCTAGGATGCATATTACACACTATCACAAAACTGAACAACATGACTACTGCGCAAAAAAATATATAAAAAAGCTGACAACATTAGATTCGCTTCGTGCACTTCATCGTTTCCGAAGTGCATTTATCGTAGAATGATAGACTTAACATGCAACTGCCATTCTAAGACGCTCAACTCCATCCAACCCTATATAAATGTTAAGAGAACGTCATATGAAAACCATGCAATGCAGCAACAATTCCATGCAGCTTCAAGTTACTGAGGCAACATTATTTGCAAGCAACCTCGGGTTATTACTTTCAAAACTTCAAGGAACACACGGATGTTTATTTCTTGTCAGTGATCCACTAGAGTATACGCTAGAATAAGTGATTACTAGTTATAAAAACGGACAAATAGCTTGCACCGTCAAACAAAAACCATTCCATGAAATCTGAACAACAGTTGTTTTTCATCCTACAAGACCTCATCTAGGATCGATATACATGTAGTGAAAGACAAATACCGGGTGAACAAAAAAGTCTTTATGATCCAAACTAACTTTTAACATCATTTAGACTTAGACATACGTGAGGATTCCAATAACCCTATCACACTTAACATTGCAATTTTGCGACTCAAGTTCTTAATTTGAGTGAATTTCAAACATGAACTGTCAATTAGTATACGTCAAAAAGTCCAATTATAATGTTGCAGCGCATCTTAAAATTAGTGCATTCACCGCATTTAATCACCGATCGGCAAGTTTCAAATTAGTACATTTTGATTTCTTGTATGTAAGCAGTCATGCAAAGCCAAAATCATGTCAGGAAAGCTAGATGATTTTAATTGGTAATTCAGCGAGCTTTCCTGTCATACATTAGTGCTATGCACGAATGCATACATACGAGAAACGAAATTATAATTTATAGCTTAACGATCGATAATTAAATGTTGCAAATTCACCCATTACATACATTTTATGAAGACCTACAGCCTTCTAATTGGACTTTATTCCCTATTTCCAGCGGTTAATGTTGTAAAATCGCATAAACCAACAACTTGAAGTACGATGTGCATGGTTACTGTAATCCTCACAAAATCCTATCTAACTAATTGTCCAAACGGAATGGCCATATGTAAATTGTGTTATAAGTTATTTTGGGCGATAAAATATGGTTTGTTTATACAATGAACAAGTGTATTCCATATTTTCTCATGTCCACACGATGCAAATCATAAATTCCTAACTGCCTTCTTGGGGCTCAAATGTGTTTAAGATCAACAGTCTAGCTTCACCCTATAGATCGAGACCTCGATTTGTATGATCACAAAGAAGATTGACGTTATCAAAAACGTCAATTAGTTTTAACCTAGCAATTCGGAACAAATCAGCTGTGTAAACGAACTTGTGTGACGCACATGCGCTGCTAACTTCACCTGTCGCAACAATGTCAGAGTAATTAAAACGTCATGTATCTGTGGGCAGACATCACGTGGTTTAATATGTGTCATTGTGCCATCAATTTGCACCATTATTCCAAGGACAAGAACTGCAATACACCATCATCCTGAACACAATGTTATTTTGGAAAACGGGGATAAAAAAAAAAAGACTTCGTATTACATTTCGATAGTAGTGGGTTTTTCTCAAAAAGACAAATGTCATACAAAAACTAACAATTTAACAAACAAACAGACCAATCGTGTTTGTTCATAAAAAAATCCTATAGTAAGATCCGAGTTTTTGTTTCTTTAACAATTTCCAGTCGAACAATTTGGCAACGACAAAAAAAACTTATTTAGTTCGTTTATTTTATGGCAGTTTTCGATTTGATAACTGCGGAGAGTAGTACAAAGCAAAGAGAAATCGAAATAATGTTATTTTTACAACCACCAAGTAAGTACCCTACAAAAAAGAAACCTTTATCCCGCAGGAAAATAGTAAATAGAGCAAACAGTACTTAGCTATGACGTATGTTTCACACATGAAACAAATTGATAAAATGCATATGTATAAAGATTCCTACGAAGTGCATATAAATAAAAATATATACGAAAACTAACCATATTTTCATTATTTACACATATATACTACCATAATACAGTATTTATATATGTTAAACAAGTTACAAATACCAAACATCCAAATTATACCATGCTCCCAAATGATTAACACGTATTTATTCTGCTTAAAAATCAAAGTGCCCATTCGCATCCTTCGAACCTCTGATCTAATAACCCTTTACATCTTAGTATATTTAACAGAGCAAAAAAGTAGTGCGTGCACTAAATTATCAATGAGAGCTTGACTAATTCAATTTCGTGCCAACTTCTTGGCCGTATGTCGTTAAAGAGCACAAAAGGACCTAAGAGAACATCATTCCAATGAATGTCATGAATGTATATAGTAGGCTGGCCGTTGATTACAAAACAGGGGATTCAATGGTTGATGAACAAATACCATTCAAAAATCCAAATTTGATCTGGATATGTTATTTAGTCGTCCGTTGAAGAACGAAATTTGATTTGTGTAATAAGCCAGGGAGCGAATGAAAGCTGTTGATAATTCCCTTGTTTGCATTATATCCAATTAATTACCATGACATATTAAATTCGCTACATGCAAGGCGAATAAAACTAATTATTTCAAGCGGTTAAAAATCTCACCAAAGCATGTGCACAAGTTCACATAAAGTACAGTACATATCTACTGTAATACCTTCAAATTATGGAAATCTGAATATAAGGCAGTGCTTTTCTACCTTTTTAAACTGATGTCAATGCTGAAAAACTGCAATACAAGTTACGAAACTGATAGCACACACAAAAAACTAATTCCAGCAACTTAAAAGGGAACGATCGTTTCTTTAAAAACATTCCTGAGGTATATCAGTAAATTATGATATTTTTTGAGAAATTTAATTAAATATAGAATCAAATTCCTAAAATAAATGACAGCATCAACAACGTTTTTAACAGCACAACAGAGTTTAGAGCTCTATGAAATAAAGAAAAATCAGGTTATGAATAATGTAGGAGGATAAAGAAGGATACAGAATTTTATTCCACAAAAAAAAAATCTTTTCCATTTTCAAGTGGTTGTTGTTAGTAGTAGCAAAGATCCGAGATTAAATGTTACAACCAATTTATTATTAATACAGCACAACATGTCGGCACTATTCATGTGCTCTGCAGCATACCATTTCCAATTACACACAGTGAGTTAAGAAATAATAAGGGATTTTTTTGCCCAACATCACTTTCACCTTCGCAGAAGGCTTAAAAACTTGTTCCATGAACTGCACGGATTTTCAAAATCTCTTTTTAATTCTTAACTCACTGTGTGCAAAATAGTATTTACTACCTTCCTTTATCTCTTAATTGTTAATTTAACAACTAAATTGGTAGCATCATGAATAAGTTGTGTTAAAGAGCACTTGATGATGGCATGGAGTGACTAGAACGTTGTAATGCATTACTATTAAAATTAGTTGTAACATTTAACCTTGGATTCCATAAAAACATAAATTAAAAAGACTATCCAAAAAAATAGTTTTTCCCAACGTGGAGTGGTACGTTGCCATAGAACGTACGGAAAGCAATTTTAAATTTTAAAAAAAAGTTATGTATAAAAAGGATTACCTAGCGTTTCCCTTTCATTCGATTTTGAGTTCATTTCATGATCGGGCTTATCAACAAAGTGAACAATCCACATATTGAATCATTTTTAAGTACTATGTAATCAATAATACACCCACACTATGGAAATTGTTTTGACATTGCAGACTCCCCTGAAAAGCAACTACTGCTTGCGAAACACTGAATGTGTCCTCCCTAAAAGCATACAATGTGCCAGTCCCGACTTGGTAACCCGTGTATAAATGTAACCTGTCTAAATGTCTAAATGCATAACCTGCCTAAACGCATATTTTTCAACGGTCCCAAGCGTATGCATTTAGACAGGTTCTACTGCAGTCTTAAACTTGAGAATTTAACGATGTTGACTACTGAAAATATTTAAAATATTACTACAAATATCAGCCTGGCAATCAAGAGATCCGAGTACGACAATTCTCACAGGTTTTCCACACTTGTTTCTAAACAAATACTGGAAAAGTTCCTCAAACAACTCTGCACTTACTCAACAACTCTTATGACCAGAAAAAAGCCCAATGCCATAATAAGTTAGGCGTGGATATTTTTCCTCCAACCATTGCCAATAGGTCGTGAGGGTCTCCC
This sequence comes from Julus scanicus, assembly GCA_034698625.1. Lineage (NCBI taxonomy): Eukaryota > Metazoa > Arthropoda > Diplopoda > Julida > Julidae > Julus > Julus scanicus. The sequence goes on along the minus strand of JAQGBW010003592.1, from coordinate 2,015 downwards.
AACATACTTGTACAAACAATTGCTCATGCATAAACTTCGATAATGATACATTCCTACTCTTCAAAAACCCGTCATTCAAAAGCATTCTAAAGAGTAATATCAGCACACGAATATAATTGTGTCATCTTACCCTGGACAAGAAAGGAAACAATCTGAAAGACGCAGGAACAACAGCCGTTGAGAAGACTAACCGCCGCAATCAGGCCCACCAATTTCTCCACATTACACGGCGAAACGGTCCTCTGGTGGGCATGGGGCGCAGGAAGCGCCTTCTTGCGCACGGCCACCATGATGAGCCCGTTGGCCAGCAAACACACCATCAGCAACAAGGCTGCGGTCAGCACCCCGATCCATGTTTCGACCACTTGCAGGCCGTGTTCGGACGCCCCTCCATCCTCTGTGCCGTTGCACGGGGCCACGGTTCCGTTGCCGGTCATGGGCGGCGGTGGCAATGCGATGACTATCCGGGAGGCACAGCTAGCATTTCGGCGGCGGAGAAAGTCAGTCCGAACCGCCTTCGCGACTGCAGTGCATGGCTGCCACGCGTGTGCTGCGAACGTCCTCGTTCTGTTCCATGACCGCGAGCCTCGGTTGGATCTGTGCCGCGGATCCCGAGCGGCAGAGAGCGCCTCTGTGCGTGGGTGGCGAACGAAACGATTTGACGGTGTGAACGGCAGGTGCGGCAAAGGGCACGCTTCTGATATATCGAACACCAGACGGGGGAGGGATGAGACTCTTCAAGGAGCAGACATCAACAACAACACTTGGAATAGATACGTGTCATGACGTCCGTGACTATATTTCTATTCAGCATCCTCTGGTGGCGTACTGGTCTTAAGCATATGGTACTTATGTCTGGCTGGGTCCTTATAGGGTACAAAGATGGAAAATCCAATATTAAGAATTTCTTACCAAGCAGGGAATGCTGGATCAGAATATGGCTAATTAGTTTGAAACTGGAGCAGTGGTTTCAAGTTATACTATGTTAGGAAACATTGAATCTGACATCAACGGTACAATGTACGATGTATGTAATGAAAAGGTGTACTATGTCACTCTTGTACATAAAAATCATATTCGGAAAATGAGTTGTGTCTCAAATATCTAATCAAATTATGCTGTTTTGAAGTACATGTTCAAGGATGTATGTATCAAAGACTTAGTAAAGCACTTAGCAAAGGACTTAGTAAAGTTACTCTATTAGGAAATAGAATCTGACATCAACAGTAGCTATATTGTACAACATACGATGTACTGAAAAGGTGTACAATGTCACTCTTGTACATAAAAATCATATTCGGAAAATGAGTAGTGTCTCAAATATCTAATCAAATTATGTTTTTTTGAAGTACATGTCCCAGGATGGGTGTCAAAGACTTAGTAAAGCAGTTTTCTTAATCATTTGAAGCACTAAAATCTTCATCAAGTATTCCTTCGTTGATATTGGAATTAGTCGTTATGAAAAAAAAAGTAATAACAAACGTTTTCTGTCAACAACCGTCAACTTCTTCCCCAATATCAATCTTTCTATAAACATTTAACGACCAATGAATAAAGCATGCCACAAAGCATTTGGGGAAGTGCTTCCAAATTGATTTTCAATCGATTTTCATTGAAAAATTGTCAACCACGAACACGTTTTTACGACTGAATTGCCATCTGTCAGCTGCTGGTAAACTGCTTAAAGAGTGGCAACAGCTTTAAATCTGTACAAATAATCATCAGCTATATGGTAGTGATACGATTGAAATTTAATGGATACACTGCATATCAATCAGCTGGTCATTACCAATCACTATACAGGAAAATACTAACAAACGTGGCATGGTGCATTTTATAAAAAAACAACTGTCAGTAAAATAAATATAAATGTTGGCGCAACTATGAATTTTCACAATAAAAACAACACATTAGCATTCAAGTAGTTCGATGTTGAGTATCCCATATGGAAAAATAATATGCGATAAATATATTTTTGAAAATATATTACTCATATATTGAAAATATACCAAAAT
>JAQGBW010003591.1:0-15919 GCA_034698625.1 Julus scanicus | reverse complement strand
ATAGCAAAAATAAGAAGAGATGAAGGAAAATTCTTCAAAGTAACTAGATACACAAAGGTTTGCTCCAAACACTTCAATGATAAAGATTTTCGTCCATTTCTACACTCGAAGAAGAAGATGCTTAAAATGCATGCAGTACCTTCAAGATTTCAATAGAGGAGTTTTCATCATATAGTAGCGCCACCTGTTGACATTTTTATAAGCTGCTTGGAGAGGCTCTCGCGCATGCGCAGTGGACTCATGAAAACTCCTCTATCGCGAGTGAAACATTCGCTTTTAACCAATTTCGCTGAAACAATAAGCTAACTTAGACATGTTGAATCTTCCAAGAATCATAATGAAATATCGGCTTAATGGTACAAAAATCTTACATAACGACCCAAGTGAAAAATATCACGTATGAGACACATTGCTAATGCGATTATGGAATATCTCAATATTATTGGTTCTCATGTCAATGGGACCCAATGCTTTACAGTGGGGTCTTACCCTAGTTTCAAAATCTTATTATGATGGGACACAGTTCATAGAGCTTCATAGAATAAACCCTCATTGATAGTGGGTTATCTTTTGGTGTCATTTCTTGTCTCTATGGTCTCATTTCTTGCCTCATTAGTCTCATTAGCAGGTCTCATTAATCCTATTAGTCTCCTTGTTTTTCTCAGTGAGACCGAATGAGCCTTTTACTTGAGGCTACACAAGAAACAGTGACAAAAACAAAACAAAATAGAGACTCATAATTCTAACATGGCATTTGGAGCACTGTTGTCACAGTCCAAATTTAAAATGGATGAATGACTAACGAGAATCCGGCTTCAACGGATTTTTTCGAATGTCTGGCCATCCAGACCACGACAGACCACAAATTCCGCTGATGACTAAGCGCTCTCTCTCGAGAATGTTGGATCTTTCAGAAGGCTAAAGATCAATAAATTGCATGAAACAAATGTTCGCAAGCATACCAGTGAGTATTGTAAAATCAGTATTTTCGTTTAACACTAATATTATACTGTATAGAAAATGATAAGATTGCAAGATTATGAAAGAACATCTCTTCTGCATACAACTATTCGACAAGAGTGTTTGATATACTAATATACGAATGGTCAATAGTTTTCCGCTTAAAATGTATTTCTCCAGAGAATGTTTTCATCAACAAGATTATGGAAGACCAACGATCGTCCTTAAAATGTATATTTTTTCCAGTTATTTTTAGAGTCAAATTTCTCTCGAGCATTCTTGAGCATTTATATTTTGAACACCAATAATTCCGCGTTGAAATAATTTCTCTTGAGAATTTTTGGTTTGGCAGAACATGGAAAATCCAACTTAAAAACACTTTAATCCACCAATAAACTGAGACCAAAAATTCTTCTTTATAGCGAATATACCTTGAGAATCTCTTTCTTTTCTTCTAGATTGTGGCACGGTAATAATTTTATTTAAAACGAATTTCTCTTGAGAACATTTGCTCCACCATAACACGAAGGTCCAATGATTTTACTTAAACGAATTTGCACAAGTAATATTTCATTTGCCAGAACAAGATAACAAGCCCAATAATTTAGTACCAATCTAATTTATATCTAATAGGTATTGCTAAGCTAACAAAAACATAGAAACAATCCAATAATTCTCAATCAAAATTTCACTCTTATTGAAACTCACTATGAGAAACCAACGAAAATTATGCATGATTAGGAAAATTGCTTTTAGGCAGTCGTCATTACGCACGTTTAAAAAAAAATGAATTACTTTCTGAATAACAGAATTTTCCTAAAGATTTCTTGAAAATGTATCTCGATTATTTCCAGAAAACTATATTTCCGAAAACAGATAATTATAATTCTATAATTGTAAGTAGGGTATTATCTGATCAATAAATACTGTAAATACATGAAAAATATCAATAAACTTTTTGAACCTCTTTCACATTGTTATTGTTCCAATATGCGAATTGAGAATATCTGCCAAATTGAATTAAATCGCAAGTATAAGAAATATTTATCTGTCCTAGACGATTATCCATAATCTGAAACGCAGCTTTAGAGAAAAAAAAGTGTGAATGGGATATAAATTTAAGGATAGAAAAGTTTTATAAAGCACCTACTTGCCTACGTTAGAAAAATCGACTATTCTCTGCAGCCACAAAATTTATGGACTTCAGTGTGCAGAGTTTGCAAGATTTCCCTAAGAAAAATGGCAGACATGAATCAGCCAAAAGCTTTGCCAGAATGTCCTATATTTCAAACTGTAGAATACCCATAAAACACCAAAATATTTCCTTGGGCTCTTCCGTAATCTAATATTCGGGTTACTGCCAGCAGTTTCAAAGAAATGTCCAGTTAAATGTAAATGATTCCTCCTGTCAAAACGCGCTATTTAATGTCAGGGGACAACATCCTCATCAAATATGGCCGCCGGCTAGCTCGCTTGGCATCAAAAATTTGCATCAATTTAGTGCTACATATCCCTTCTGCCACAATGCTGCCAAATATGCTAAATTTGAGACAAAAATGCAATAGAAAACAATATTCTTTCCGTTCTTCGTAGAATTCATGTTCTTCAACGGTTATGAATTGTTTTGCAACATTCCTTTGAAATTGGGAAATATTTCTTAAATACTAAAGTTCCAAGTTTTGTTGTTGTTGTAATAACAGAGTATCTAGCTGCTTCGGGAAAGACGGGGCATGTGCTTGAATTTTTATAACTTGAAAAAGCTGGACACATTTAATAAATAAAAAATATGGGAAATCCTGCGGTATACTTCGTATTATACGTTGTATGAAATAAATCATTTGGAAATAAATTAAAGATGTAGTTTAAAACTTAAAAATGCTTTTAAAAATGGGAGAAAAAGTAAACAGAAATGCGAACTAATTTTGGAAATGTGAATATTTTGGGAAACTTGACTACTTAAAAACTCCAAATTTAATACCAAGGGCATATGCATTATGAGACTCAACTCACCTGGCAATTGTGATTGTAATTTTTTTGATTCGGTTGTATTTTTTTTGGTAATTTATTATAGAATGGAGTTGGAAAAGAAACACGGTGCCGACCGATTTTTAGAGGGATTAACAATCATATCATTTGCCATCCAAATTGTACATTTTATAAATCACTACATTTACTATTTAAGATAGGACTGTCTTCAGCGGCCGCCATGTTGTCTCTGTAGAAGTTCTAGCATACAAAATGCATTCGTTTTAAGTTTAGCTCGCTGAAAGAAGTCCTAAGAAAGGGGAAAATACCAATGCGTGACCTGTTCACTTTCTGCAGAAACGCTAGCTCGCCATTTGTTGACAAATTGAAGCTTACCACGTTCGGCAATGACCGTTTCTGCGGGAAAGGACACGCCATTAAAACATTGAAACAAATGTGTAAAACATGCCAAACGCTGGGAAACGCATTAGGCGACCCCTCGCTGAGCCACTTTATCGAAAAATCGATGTCGGAAATGGCGACCGAAAAGGTGGAAAAACCGAAATTCGCCAATTCCAACTTGAAATTCGGAGATGAGCCACGAAAAACAAGGGTCCGGAACCTCCCCAACCCTCGCAGCCATAAATACCTCGCCCACTTAGACGTGTCAAATACGTTTCAAATTCAATCGATTTAATTCGAACGCATGATACAGTACGTCGGAAAATTGAATTCGAGTCACGTCTCGTTAAGTGCGTTGGTGTTGACAGCGCTCGAATTTTGATCCATTTCTAACATTTTCATCGACACCCGTGTTTGTATTCATAAGGGCGAGTTGGCGCGAAAAAGCAGCTATTTTTCAGAAAAAAAAGCGATGCCGTTCCGCCTGGAAACGCTCGCGGAATGCCGAAAATCGCCGAATCAAAAAGCAATCACGTGGTGGCCATCTTGGAAAACTGCGAGCGCATATATGGCAAGAAAATTGCGGTATTCAGAGCTGTGAAAACGACGTTTTTTTGTGCAAGAAGATCAGGCATTCGCCTGATGATCTAGAAAGCTGATTGTGTCGTTTGCAGACAGCGATAAACTTAGCGGCGGCCATCTTGGAAATCATGTTCTTCCCATCACCGGAAAAGTAGCTGCGAAGAAACATGTTGAAAGCCTGTAAGCTAGGCGATGCTAATAATGAATTGAAGTCACGTGTTATCCCCTATGTCGAAATTTGCATAAGGGTAATTGTGATAAGGGAGGCTCATGCCTAGTAGAGGGCCAGAGCAAACACGAAACATAAACAGGGTTTCGAATACATGTTTGAGATAAGAGTTTGCTCACTAGTTTTTTGTACAAAGGTTTTAGCAAATATTTTGTCGAAACGTGAGTGAACATCGAAACGTTCGCTCAAGAGATGGTCTAAATGAAAGGAAAAAACGTTTGCTGTTCGTGGCACTTCTACCAAGGTCTGTATACCATGACGTTGTGCATTGACCCACGTACTTTCTAGAGCAGGCGCTAGTTTTTGGACGTAGTAGACAGACCCTGGTATAAGAGCGCCATGAACAGAAAATATTTAATGCCTCCATTTGGAAATGCTTCCATTGACACTATATTTTGACAAACCTGTTATCGAACAAGTTAATGAAACCAAGTATCGACAAATTGGTTTGCAGAAACTCTGTTTCTGTTCCCACATGGAAAAGAAATGCATTTCAAAAATGCATATAGATTGAGACACTAAAATGCATTTCAAAATTTATGAGAGGACCCATTCATCTTAGACAACTAGTTCTAGTTATTGTATTTATATTGATACCCAAAACAACAAATTCAGCGCTGTTGTTTCAAAGTCAAAAATCATCTTTCTATGCATAACATTAAGGTCCGGCCGTTTACTTTCCAAGAAAGGCCGCGATGAATTGTAAATGAACAATATTTACTAAACGTGAATGTTTCTGAACAGGAAAATTAAATTACGTGCATGGTTGCCATTTGTGGTCCGCTTTTTCCACTTATGTTTTCAATTTAAAAGCAAGCATTAGATATACGCAAGGAGATCAGATTGATGTTATGCAGGAAGGAATATAAATTGAGCATTTCCTTGTAAACATATTTATAAGGACAGCCCAAGTAATTGTGTTGCGGTCATTTTGAAAAGTCAAGTTTCAAAAACATTTCTTTTCAAAACAAACGTTGAGTCGCTGAAGCAGGTGCATTTAGATCAGGGCTTATAAAGACTAGAAGGGTCAAGTTTTATGACCAATGTCCATGACAATTTTTTATATAAAGTCTACACCAACGGGCTCTAAAACCCATATTAGCAATAAATATCGCCTAGGAAATTTATTACTAAGAGGGGAAAGGTCGTTGATAGCGAAGACATCTTGGAAGATTTAATGCTTGCAGTTACCCCTCTGGCTATAATTTTAATTTCTAGAATTTGGCCCATAAAATGGCAAATAAAATAGTTGAATAAAAAAAGAAATGCACGAATGAATCTTACTGCATAATAACAATTGGCGATTTATTGCAGTATTTCAAGAACAATAGTTTAGAAATGGACAATGGCGGAATGTAAATTGCAAAGTTTAATGCACGAAATTTGTAATGGAGCAGCTGATTGGTTTAGTTTTGAAGGCGTCACGATTTGGAACAACGTGCAATATGTACATGTGGAGGCATTCGACACTACAGTGGTTCACACAATGTTTCTTGGCTACCATGACGACAGCTATAACCGAAATGGTGACGGATGTTTTGAACGTATAATTTGTTATTTTTAAAAAATAATAAGAGGTTTCATAAACAATAGCCGATTAATACGCCTGGTTAACAAAAATAAAAGTAATTCATGATTGAAAACGTATATAATAAGAATAATTAACATATACATTTCATTTTCATCGTTAATGCCCTCTTTTTGAGAGAATGTATATAAATGTAAGCAATCCATCCTTATTTTTAGTTATTAATGGAGGAATCTGAAAATATTTTAAGCATTAATCACCATCAAAAATTAACGCAACTTGACGAAACCAGGCAATGATAAAGTGCAAATACATTCAATTCATAGCCTTTATATGTTAGTCATTCTTGAATGTACATCGAGCGATGAACGAATGTATGAAAGTTGGCTCGATTAGCAGTCTATAAAAACTGGTTATTTTCTGTTCATTTCGAGACACAATTTATACTTCCATTATTAGGTATAATGGAAGAACATTATTAATCATATTGAAAAAACGATATAACTAACTGTAAACCTGAAGTCTTTAAAAACTAATATTGCAAGAAAGTGAAATGAGGAAATTAAATATTGATTTGAATATAAATAAAAATGTTACCACAATATTGTTTTATTAATTTTTTTGCGATATCTTCAGGAATCCTATTGAAGTAATTGTTGTTTGAATTAAGAAGCATGCAAACAAAATAATGCTACATATATTTTAAAGCACATTTGGATTCAACAATTTTTATAAAGAAATTAATGCACTTGTGCATATTAGAGTTGTGGAATATCATGGGGGTATTTTCAAAGTTTCCTGGCGTTACTATTTGAGTGGACACCATTCATGTTTATGTCTTTTAAACATGATGTTATTAAAAATCCGCATCATTTAAAGTTATCAAAAAGCGGAAATAACATACCCCTTGTACATCATCCAACTTATATCTAGCGTCTACAAGCCTCGAGAAAGCCGGTTAATTAAGACCAAAGGTTTTAATTAAAGCAAAGTTAACGTTGACCCAGAATTCAATTTCATGTAATTTCATTTCCTTCTCATAGAAATCTGACAAATTTTCATATGCCCGTCAGCAGAAACAAAGCAGTTTTCTTTCATTAAATCGCCTGTTCCAAATTCTTTCGTAATTCTTAAATTAATTTTAGGTCTACTGCAAATGTTTCGCGACCTAACTGAAGGATGACTTGTTGGATTAAAATCGCGTCTCTGTTCCTGAGGTCGGATTATCAAAATCATGCATCTTTCACGTAGTATCTCAAACCGGAAACGTTCAATTTGGCGGATGTTAAATTGCGCACGCGCACTAAACCAAATTTGGGAAAATCACTTCTGTGCGCGTGCATACCGCCGGAAACAATGTTTCCCGCTTTAGTTAACAGATTCTCGCGTACGTGCAAGAGGCTATGAAAACATAAATTACATGTGGGGGAAAGTGAGGAGCATTGAGACACATTTTTTGCTATTTTTATATGTGGTTTAAATAAGTAGCTGTGTTTAGAAATCGTATGAAGCGAATTCCATCAAATCTAGTTAAGGCTGAAAAACGTAATGATTTGCAACTGAAATATGATGAAATGAAATTATTATACTTTAAAAAAGTTACTGCACTGCGATTTCCATTTTTCATGCAAAAATCGTTCTATTTAAATTTTTATAAAATATTTTCGACTCATTTCCATTCATTTAGCTATATTAGACGTATACAATATAAAATTATCAAAATTGACAACAATATCAAAAATACAAAATCAAAGCTTGTTAAAAGTGAATGTGTCTTACCTTGCCCCAAATCATTTGTCTCAGTTTACCCGACACGGAGATTGACAATAGAAACAGTAATTGCATCAAACGCAATTACATTCAGCTAAAATTATATGTTTATATGTATTTAACAATAACATATGCACTAATTAGCAACACCTAGCATATTTGCAACAACATATTCAGGTAGGAAAACATTGATATTTTTAAAGAAACAATTTTATTTTACGACACAAATCCCAACTCTTTAAAATTTCACAGAGATATTGAACACTATCTGTTTGTTTTTTTACATTTTTATATATAATCATTTTATATTAAATATCTCAAGCCAATGTCCACAGTAGAACTATTTAAAAATGTCACTGTCTCACCTTATCCCATGTCTGAATACTCCCCATTCTTCCCTACGCCAACGTGTATCTCGCATAAACACTAACAACCTAATCGCATTTAGCAAAAATGTTTGTCGTTTTCATTACTGAAAATTGTCTCAAGTACAACAAAAATTACATGTCTACAATATTTGTTCATCTTATTTTCATTACGCAAATTGCAGCATCAATTTACACAAAAATCGTGTTCTGTTACACTACATATTAAATTATCTACAGTAGTTAAAAAAATATGTAAAGTATTATTTTTCAAGATACAATTAAATGTAACATATACAATCAATTTTTCTAATTTCATGCGCATCTTGAGGTACATGTTTCACTAAAAATATAAATATATTAAATAGCATTAATAAGACCTGCTACAAAGACAATGCATAATACATTTCTCATTGGATACATCTATTTGACCAAGTTTACAAATGGAAACAATGTGTTTTCGTTATTCATGAAGCAAACTAGAAACAAGCTGTCTCTTTTGCAATGTTTTGCAAAAAGGAAACTGCACAACTTGAATTTCATGAATCAAACAAACTGAAAACAGCATATAAAGTACTTTTTGCTATTTTCTATTATAATCCGACAAAACACGTATCTTGTTTGGATTTCAGAATGTAATTACGAGCATTCACAGATGCATAAGTTGGTCTTTTTTTCATCGTGGAAATCTTGTTTTAGAATTTTCATTTGCAGCACAGATGACGACTTTTGTTACAGATTCAATTTAAAATTTTGGTAAACGAGATGCATCGAAATCTATTTATTTTGTGAGCTGAAAATTTAAAATGTCTTGCTCTCAGAAAATATTGTCTTTTATGCAAATTCTACTTTTCAAGCGGGAAATAAAAACACTAAACATTTTCTACCAAATTATTACAAAAAGCGTTTCATCACAAATTTAACTTAAATCAATTTAAGATGTAGCATCTGCCCTTAACCCTAGAATACTCAACATATTTCATGTGTTGATAACCAACATTGGTATGAATCGACCCAACTTTATAAAATATGCAAAAATTAGAAAACATAAAACACACAACATGAAACATGTGATTTATTATAATAATTAAAATGTAATGAAATTATAACACAAATGCCCATTTTTTTTAACAACAAGCAAAAATGGAACACGAAACACAAAGATGGGTCTCTTAAGACCCATCTATATTTCAGAAACTTACAAAACAATCATCATAAATACACTCAGGCACGTGACCCACCCTCCTAATTGCCTGAACCTTATTGCTTACATCTGAATGTTCTTGTGTGTGTTTACATGTTGGACCTCCCAGCACTACGTCACTTAACCTCAACATCCATTTTATCCCTGTAGGCCCCCTGGAATCCACAGCGCCCCATAGTAGCACAAACATCCTCATCAGCACAGAGTCTTCCCTTATCGGTAAGAATAAACAAAAGCCAACAAGGTGAAAAAAAAAATTCTGGCCAAAACAAAGGTTCGGGCCACTTCTTCACCAACTCTCTTTATCTCTCGCCTTTTCTTGGACAGCGCCATCCATCGTTCCAACGCATCTTTCTCCACTTGCCCCATCTTTCATTTCCCTCCCCAAGCAGTCCATGGTCGGTGAACACTAACACTACTTTCTAATCTAGCAAATGGCCCTTTGTGTGTGAGTGCGTCTTGACCAGTCCGAAGCAGCGAGGCTGAAGCAGCAGCAGCTCCCAATTACCCTCGCAGACGACTTGTTACAAGCATCCGAGTTCATTAACGTCATTTCCGACTCACAAACTCGCAGGGACCCAGCCATGGTGGCTGACGAACGGTCTTTTATTTACGGCCAAATGCGGTTAGGCGAATGAAACGACAAAAGGGCCTCCCAGGGCGCGAGCAGGGGAGGGGAAACTCAAAAGTACTAGGATTTGGGGGAAAGCATCCGTATACCCATATTGTCAAGAAATCCATTTTGAAACTTTTCCTGTTTAGTATTATTCCTGTCAAGAACCCCCTAGTGGAGTATGAGTCTTTTGCAAATAGGGATCTAACGAACTACAAATTGCATCTTGTTTCATTCATTATATATAATCATATTATATAATAGCTACATTTCCAGCAGTGTATAATGCGCTTTTATAGCGTTAAAGAAATGTTGTCGAATAAATATTATAAAAGGCATTTCAAACCTACAATTTGACGCATCGTGGGCTTAATATACATTATAAGTTATTATTCATAACGTAATCGGGTGGAAAACTTATATCCCATGCATGACCATGTATTGTATATATCCTAAGCAAGTTTTCCTTTTTTCCCCACATTCCAATGCAAACTTTCCGTAAATATTGACCATGTCTGACCATTTACTATGACCATACATGACATTCCCTCATAATGGGGCATACATACTTTTTCCACCCGGGTATAGATATTAATTTCCAGTTTTGCCTCCTTTTTGCATAAGTCAAATTGTTATGATTTGCCAAACTTCACCTGTTTTTACAGCATGTCAAATTTTGTGACTAATGTGAAAGTTACATTTTTTTTAGATATTTTAAAACCTGAAATTATTTATACATCGATATTTCAGTATCTTTAATAATTGCATTAGCATTACACAGCAAGAATGATGTAATAAATGAAACAAAATAATATAGGTACTGCTTACAAAAAGGCTCATAAGCCATTTCGAATTATCGATAAATCTTGTATTTTGACATAATATGTTATATAAATGTCAACTTATTCTGAAAAATATACTAGGAAATGAACTATAATACATTCAAGTGCTGGACGCGAAACTTCCATGGTACATTTACGTCGTTTTCCACCCTGTTTAAATTGTAGTTCATCACAGTTCAGTTTTCTCGACTTTTTGGAATTCCCCTCGAGCCATTTCGGAAACAAAGCACTATGTCAAAACCCCCGGGTCGTGACGAGTTATTTGACATATCGGAAGGCATGTTTGCGCCGAAAAGCGGAAGACAAGTTCACGTTTCCGCCGCCAGGGGGCTTGGTTCCCTGATGCAATTTCTGCTTTAACTGAACATAGATATCGTCTCCTAGTTTCCAAAAACCTCCTCTTATTCAGAAAACGGATGATATTTCTCGCCATGGCTTCACCTTCAACGGTCCGCCTCCACCTCCAGAGCAATTAGCATACAAAACGCGAACAATGCAGCCTAATTAAGCCCTGCCCGTCTTTAAATCTAGATCGATAGTATTAAACAGATTATGGGACGCGTAAAACTTCAAGTAAAAAAAGATATATGCAAACATCGATCCGCCATCCGCGCTAGGGCCCTCAGCTTTAACGTCGTTAACCGCACTGAGAGCCACTTTGGCTTTGCTCAACTGCGCAATGCCATCAAGGTAGTTGACCATCTTTATGGGCAGCGCTGGCCGGCTTTGCGACACCACTTTGCCCAATTGGAATTCATTTGGTGCAATCATGGCCGCGCTACCTGACATCTTATTTCTATTTACAATCAGCGCCAGGCAATTTGGAGGCGCCCGTTGGAAAACGGAACGGCGCAATTTGTGGTTCCGGATATTTCCCGTAAGGCAAATTGGACGAGGTTAAGCCTCATAAACGGGAATTACCCCTCCTCCCATTGACAACATTGAGAAAATGGCATTGTTATGCATTCCTCCTCACAGAAATATGTTTAACATCGCCTTGCATTGTGCTTCATACAATATACGAGCTTATCAACAGCCATTTATAGAAACTGTGAGGATTAGGAGACACAAAAAATAGTAGCGAACTTTCTTTAAAATACAAGTTTGATAGATACTTAAACTGCTGAATAAAGCAAATATTATGTTTTGGATTTTACATTCAGTATACAGTTAGCAGTATATTTATATAATGGTCAATGCTGTCTTGCCAGAAATAAGGAGGCAAACCAGCATAGCAAGAAGTTAGCAGTGTTTGCCGTCTTAAAGGGTCAATATCACAAAAGAGCGGCTTGAAAGCAGGTTTCTAATTATTAATTAAAAGGATTATTAAAATTAGCATACAGTTAATCGTCCTGCATGTTGTTAACGTAAGACTAGTGTTTTAGGAATAGTTTTCGAAAGCCGATAACCGAAAACTCGGCTATTCATAATAAATTGCATTAATATTTTACTAATTTGCAAAATATTTTATCAAGTTAAAACTTTTTGTTACATAAAACAATTAAAAATAAAAAATTAGCGAATTTAAAAAAAAATATATACATATATTTTTTAGGATAATAAATACATATGCATTAAGTATCTGCAGCTTAATATTAAAATTGTTTGCCATACATACTTTTAAATTTTTTAAATAAAAAACCCATTATTGTTGCTTATTATTATGGCCGGATAATCAGTGGTGTACTATACATATCGACTAGCTTAGAATTTTTTAGAAAAGTGCGAATCAAGCTGAGGGAGCTTTAGTTAAGCGCAGTTCCCTAAGTTGTGCAAGCGCAAATCCGCGGAGAACTCGCCACCAGAGGTCCTATCTGACGTTAATGAACTGAGCCCTTTCCCCGTGCTAAACTAACCATTCCAAAAAACCGAACCGCAATGCGGAAAAGCTCCTGAGAGCCCTGCAATCAAATTCGGCGATGGATAGTCATCGTCCTGCCCATTCACGAATTGCCTGCCGCCATTTTTTTAAGAAAAAAAAATTAAAATGTCTAACTAGACGTTTCAGTCTCAGCTGCTCGTCGTTCCCAACAAAACCTTTGCCTGCTTAATGTGCGTCGCTGTAACGTTTCTTTGTGGTGGTTGGGGACTTGTAACCGATAACGAACCTGCCTAACGATCTTCTTACTTTTTCGAATAATTCGCATCTCCATCTTCCCAACCTCTATTACTTTTGTATTATTTATTTTTTTCTTGCTTCTCTGCGTGGCAAAAATCGCAAAATGCGCCCCGTGGGAAGGCCGCCGTTTATCATTCATAATGATTTTTATTTTTTTCGTTGTCTCATTCTTGTATTTTTTCGCCCGTTTCTTGCAGCTCCCAGCGCTGGAGCGATGGCCAGGTCTTCCTTTCTTTATGGATTAGCAGCTCTCGTTTCTCTGACAATTTCACGGTTTTTAGTGCAATTCTCATAACGAGAAACCATCAAGAAAAAGCTAAGAATGTGAAAATCGGCGGAGGGGCTAAAAAAAAAAAAAAAAAAAAAAAAACTTGGCAGAAAACGGGCTACAGCATCACGGTAGGCAACAACAATAAAAACACAAGCTGGAATCCTCATCTGTTTGAGAGGGAGAGACATCATCTTAGACGACTGCTTAGAGACTCCGTGTTATCCGATCATCAAAAGCGATGGAATTATAGACCGAAGATGAAGAAGGCTATTGCTAACGTCACCACCACCCCTTCTTCGAGCCCTCGCATTTTCCCCTTCAAGCTGAGCAGTCCGGAAGAATATACCAAAGTAACGCAATACAGAGCATTTAAAAAAAACCGTAGACGTTTATATAGGGGTCGTGGGATGGGGACTTTGAACTTGCTGGTCAAACGGACGACGTGCAAATGAGAGCTAGGTCAAAGGTCACAAGCTTTGAACCGCGGCAGTAGGGCAACACCGGTGCACTCCGCAGATCGTTTTTAAAACCTCTTAATAGAAAACTTATCCATGCCTAAACGAATTCAGGAAAACGAAGTCTTGGTAAAGCTTAGTTTGCTCTTTGGCTCAGGTGCTGGTTACAGAATTTCGATCATAACACTAAGTTGACCAAAAACAAACGATGTTTTAGTATCTCAAACATCTTGTTTGAAAGCAAAAGTCTCCCAATTATCTTTCTAAACTATCTAATAACACGCATTACAAAACATTTTTCAAGCAATTTCAAAATTAGTCTTCTATGAAACTCCCAAGTATAATGATGTTCTGCAGAAATCTTTATTTCTGAGAATGTATCTTCGTGTAGGGTATTTATTTCAAACAACCAAGCATTATAAAAGTCATCAAACCATAACAAAAACGACTTATAAATAAAAATATTTCAAACACTACAATTTTCTAAAAAAAACCATTTTGTTCTTTACCGATGACTTGCAGTATTTACAGTGCCCTCAAAGATTAATATTTCTAATGTAAGCTCTACAACGAAAAAGGCAAAAAAAAAGTATTAATTGAGACTAAAAAAATTAGAAATGAGAAATGGTATTTTCACCACCGTATAATTTGCAAACTTTCCTTCAACTCATTTCATGACCTGCATTATCACGTCCTGAAAAAAAAGTATCGTGGCAATTTCGGATCTGCAGGAATTCTCATTTCAGCAGAACAGCTTTTAAATAGCCTCACGCTCGATGCAACTAAAGAAGAAAGTCCACGCTTGTCAACCCAAATTTGTCAGCCAGCATCTTCACCAGCGAGTCAGATGCAAGTTTCGCTTGCAGAAATGTACGATATAAAATGGGCCAACCCAATTAAGGCTAATCAAAAGTCCTTTGTTGCATACCACTGCAAATTGCTACTGAAGAATTTACACCATCCCCATGTGTAGCTATGAAGCACGAGGCCATCAGAGGTTTTAATTAAAAGAGGAGTGAGTCGAGTCTAATTACGGGTAGTTAATCAAATGAGCCCGAGATGGTGACCCAGCCAAACGGCTAATTGATACAGAGGAGTGCATCGGCTCAATGTGTACCAACAACTTAATGGCAGTGCTGCACTGCCAATTAACGACGTTTTCGATCTGCCCACTGCCCGCTTCAAAACACGTGATATGCGCGCGGAAATTAATGAAATTATCCAATCAGTGCCTGTTTCTTTTTTATGGAGGATTCCGAATCCCTGGAGTTCCTATAATCAGTGACCCTAAAAAGCGGCCCAAACTCGGCACCAATAGTTGTGTACAACATTTTAAACAAAAAATGGGCATTTGCGCTTCAGCCCATCAGCAGAAGCACGCCTCCCCCAAAAAAACTTATTTGCAGAAATTGTCGAGTTTCGAGCTGAAACGGTGTTTTAGTACCTCGTGAACGTGTCGCGACGTGAACAGGCACGTTCTGACTGAGTGAGTGCTACCGGAACAGTTTACGACTCAGCAGGTTTTTCAGAAATCAGCACTATATATGTCTCGTCCGAGCGAATATATGCTGGGTGTGGAAAAGACATCAGTCACTGGCTATAGATGCGTACGTGAAAAACGAATTACACAAACTGTACCCAGGCCATAAAATTACTCGAGGAATATGGAATAGGGCGAGGAAAAAAGGCGGAATGGAATCCTGGGGCTACATCCAATCGCGCCCTAGCTGCGATGCAACGCCTCCACACCTTAACAGCACAGTTTGCTTGACAAGTGATAATTTTGTGTTTTTTTGCGCGGGATGTTGTTCTTTTTCTTTGTCTCCTGAATGCTATATAACACTGAAAATCCTAGTCGTGCATACGAAAAAAAGAAAAAAAAAAAAAAAAAAGAAGAAGAAAAATTGAAATGACAGAGGTAAGGGTCGATCGTGTATAACTTGTCGCTGGCGTGAAAAATGATTCAGCAAAATTTCAACTGGTTAATTTTATTAGATTTGGCTGATGGATGTTTGGTGTGGTCATTGAAAAAGCTAAAGATTTTTGCACATTTACAGGTACAGTGCTATGGAATAATTCAAACGCTATAGGGAGTTAAGGCTTCCATGCCAGCACTACATTCTCTAAAATACTTCCAAAAGATTTATTTTTCCGTTTTCTTTTAGAATGAACTTCAAAACCTTTTCTATCCGTCTATTTGATATATTCTTTAGTGCCTATTTCCAAAGCATATTTCGAGAATTAACGCATAAAGACCACTATAGTAGTAGACATAATCACTCAAATACTTTGACCGAGCTTCGAGCTAAGATGGATGCTTACTATTGGTCCTTCATTTTGCATGCGATTTGACGATGGAATAGCTTTTTTGGCGAATATCCAGATTTAGTTAAAATTCAATCTAACAATGATTTCTAAGTCGCTATGGACGTAGAATAATTCTCCTGAAATTGTATTCGGCACCCCTACCATATGGCATTTATTTTCTTACTGTAGGGCAGTGGTTCCCAACCGGTGGTAAGCGTACCAGTACCACTGGTGGTACGCGGGAACGTTTCAGGTGGTACGCGTAGACCTATGGGTAATAAATAAAACTGTAAATTAATACCATTTT
>JAQGBW010003590.1:0-15923 GCA_034698625.1 Julus scanicus | reverse complement strand
TCCCCTGGCGTTGGTGTTTAGCCCTCGTGTTGCAGAAATAGGCCAACGTTAAAAATCAACAAACAAACAAACAATGCTTTTCTGAATAAATTACACCATGAAATAAAAAAATGAAAAATAAAAAATAACAATAACATGATGATGATGATGCTGATTCTTAACTATGAGTCGTACCAATCGTTTCACGATTTTCTAGGAATGGTTTTAAAGAAATTCTACTGTATTTGCATTGTCATCCTTTAATATTTCAAGTCGTTCAGGTAAAGCGTATGCCAAATAAAGCTAAAAATACAGTTAGAATATGATTACCAATTAGGACAGATCTGGAATTATCTCCAATCAAAGTTGTCCTATAAAATATATACAATCAAGTCGATGTGGGCCCAAGATATTGGAGAGCATATATATACAATATCGAGTTTAAATATTAATATGAGACCTAGGCAATGTTTAATAATCAACATCGCTTTCTCTCGTTAACATGAATATTCACTTACATATTCAATAGCTTAAACGACATTTTTACGCAGGTCTATAATTAGACTCCACTTATTTTTTGATCATTAGTTAATCAACGGATCTTCGGTGCCTGAAGCAAATGCACAATTTAGAATTATTGATTAGTGCTGTTGAAAGTAACTGTCGAGCTCGGAAAAACCCTTTCGTAATTCTGAACAACAGAATTAATTAACATTTTAAACAATGACATTTTCTATATATTTGACAAAACTATGCCAATCCACTTTTCCATTTAAAAGCTTTAGTTCTTTTCACTGTCCAGATGCTATTTTAATTATGAATTTACTATCTACATTGAAATCACAGCTTTTTGCACAATTTTAAGTTGTGTAACAATATTTGTATATTAAATGAACATTCCCAGTTTCTCATAATATAAGTTTATTTCTGTATTTCCGGATTAAGCCGCTTGTAAAGGTCGCATCTTAAAAGACTCATTCACACGGGATAATTAAACCATTTTAAGTGCGCCTTAATTAAGTTTGCTTTTATTTAGTATGTACGATTTGCTCTAGACTTCATGTTTGTCCTGCTAGGATAAATTAATTCGCAAAATGCCACAACATCATTACTTGCAATTAGCATTTCAACTAGTTCCATTATGCCGGCATTCAAAAAGGTAAATACTACTAATTGGGTTTCTAGAAACCACAAGCACTGATTCAGTCAAATCACCACAAACCGAATGTTGAGAAACGGTTTTTTACATAGCAAATACTTAAAATTAACTGTAGGTCGTTACCCTTTAATAGCAACATTATGAGAAAATGTTTATTGAATCTAGGCCACCAATATGATGATGGTCCTCACTTCTCGGTATTTACTTGCTACTTTTAACGTTTCTCATTAAACAACAATTTTGGTTTATTGCATTTCCAGAACATCCTTTTAGATATCTTGTATTGACATGAGAACTCGCAATTTCAGAATTGGTATAATTCTAGTTCTACCTATGGGCGTCTGAACTTTGCTTTATTTGACCGAAAAAAGCAATCCCACACACCGTTTTTTAGAGAAAGTAAACCATTTTCACCTGGAGTTAGTGCTATCAACAGTTTCAGAAGGATGCTAAAATATGGGTGGCTGAAGTCTGTGTATGTGAGTGGAATATTAACGTGCTGTTTTCAAGACCTACACCCTTGCACAACTCAGACTGAAAGAATACGAGATCGTAATCTCAAATATTTCATAGCTCTAATAGCGAGAATAATATACTGTGTTATGGTCAGCAATACAATAAACCCATTCTCCCCCTGAACAAGTTTCATTGAAAATACGCTTTCAATACACCTTGCAAAACGTTATAGTGCTATAAATTGTAATAAGGAGGATCTAGACGGCATTGAAAGAGGTTAAACACCGATGAAAACATTGAAACTGACTAAATTACACAAAACAATATACAGGCACACCTATTATGTATGATGCAGCAAAGTTGAACAGATTTAGTCTTTCTATAACTGTTTCCAAGTCTTTTATATGAAATTATTACATTTATTTCATATTTTTTTTTGTAAATTTTTCATAAAATTGTTTATCCAGAATTGTTTTAATGGTATGAAAATGAGAAATTCGAACCATTGTTATAACAAATACAACAAACAGGCTGTAAAGTCAACAAAAAATTCAGAGAATTCGGAGGTTGGCTATGTACCAAATATAATAGCAGTGACCTGAACTTTAATGGACTCTGCAGAGAGGCCTTGAAGCAATAGTAAGACCTGTGAAAAATTATGCTTTTGTGTGAAATGTTTAATAAATACACTTATTATATCTTATTTGTTGTTCAGATGCTGACATTTATGCGTACAAATCTACTCTTGCTACTCTAAACACTGGTTCATTTTTCTGTTAAACCCAGACAATGATCTGGTGAATTGCATGTTAATTAAACGTCTGCATGCATTTGCTGATTAAATTATAAAAATAGCAATAGTTTGCGTGCTGTACAGCATAGTATATTGCCATAGCATAAGCATACGTGCAGGATGAATATAAAAAAGGACAGGTATTCTTTTTAACCGTCTATTAAGTTATTCGAACAAACGCCCACAAGAAATGGCAAAGTGCACTTAGCAGGATCTGTGCATATATGGGGTTCTTCGCAAAATTACATCACCTGCGCTTCGCAAAATTTTTTCCATCCTAGAATCCACGCCATGACCTAGACAGGTACCTACATAATACTAGGAAAAGTGCGGCAGAAGTGCGACGTCGTGCTGCTTAACACGACTCTTCCATGGGTATAATTTCACATACCGAATCCTCATGCACATTAACCTTCACCTAGACCAACAAAAGCTGTTTTTATTACGTATAAATTTCTTCGGATTTTAGATTTAGGATCTAGGGAGAAGTTAATGGGAAAGTTGCGTGTAAAAAAACGCCCACCAAGGACAGTTTGTCAAAGTTACGAATTCCACCCAATGTTGTCTTACATCACTACAATCCGCCCATGGAGAAGACCTTTTAAGCACCAAAGGCTGATAGGTGTATTTTTTTAAAAATCCATGCAAAAAGGCGTCTCTCTAATTTCGAAAAATTAAATAAAAAGACATTCACTGCCCCATGCAGTGTGTGTCATACTCATTGAATGTCCTGAATGTCCTTGGCTAGTCTAACCTGGCCAAGTGCAATAACTTTTATACGATGTGGAAAATAGTACAAAAAACCGTCAACAGTATTTTATGGAATATGCTTCGATACATAAAAGAAAATATTCACAAAGGTGTATTTGAGATGCATTTCAATTTTGTTCAAACACAAAGAACTTTTCCTAGACATGGATATGGTATTTGACAGGATAAAAGCTTTCTAAGACCATGTATGTACTAGCATATGCAAAATGCCAAAATGGGTTTGTGCAAAGGCCATTGATAGCGCCATGAATGCATGTTTTCGCATAACAGGTTCATCTTAAAAAAAGGGTAGTGTGTTAGTATTTACATGTCAATGGTGTTTGCGAATAGGCTAGTAAACTGTTGAATGCCTCATGCTGCATCGATTGTTCGAAAAATTAATTTAAAATTCATAAAATCAAAAAAGTTTTTCCTTCGAGGGCAACAGCCCCATTTAACAACCTCATAAACAGATGTGCTGTTGAACGTGATTGTTTTCCCCTGACAATCGTACGAAGCAAAACGAGTAAATAATGCAAAATATAAATAAACCTGCTTGTGGAAATTAACGCAAAGGTGTAAATCTTTTTTCAGTGCCATTTTTCATGCTTCCATATTAAAAATATTATTCAAAGGCTGTTTTGACAGATGGGGCAATGAATATATAGCACGATTAATTAGTGTCTTATATATTTTAAATAAAAGTATACACACATAAGAAAGTACAAGAGATCATTCACCAATTGACCTTTTTATTCGGCTGTTTCTATTGGTTCATGCTGATGCAAGAAAAGTGAAGATACACCTGTAGTCATATGCGAAAAATCGCAAAAAAACATGATAAACTGTTTTCTTTGTTGTACTGAACACCGTAGGCAAATAATTTTTCACAATGGCACCCTGACATTTCAATTTTCTACGCGTAGGTGCATTTAGCATTTCACTAGACATCCTTAATTGTAATGGGGTTTCGTAGAATTTCACTCTTAATCCACTTTCTTAAATGTATGAATAGGAATTGAATTTCACATTGAGTTCTAGAAAGCATTAATGACTACATAAATAATAATGTAATGCGGGTTTTTATTCCCAAATGAGGATACATTTGCAGTGCATTTCAGCCTATTTAAAATAGCAAAAGCCCAGTAATTTTCTAATTACTAAACTCAACCATTTTCATTATTTCCAGGCGCAGCGAGATTGAAACGACAAGATACTGTTGACATTTCAACAGTTGTTGACGATGAAGTCACAATTTCAACGCCAACAACAACAACAGAGGAAGCAACCACAACTACAACTACAACACCCTCACCTACAACACCAAGAGCCAGGACAACTACAACGACGTCAACGACAACAACCACATCAAAAACAGAAACTGCAAGTGGAAGAAAAAAAGAGCCTGCAGCCAACTTCGTATGTCCATTTGACGAAGGCTATTTTGCGGATCCGGCAACTTGCCGCCGCTTTTACTCTTGCACAGCTTCAGAGACAGTTGTACAACATTGTCCACCTGGACTCTTCTTCGATGACATCAGAAAAATGTGCACTTATAAGAGTGAAGCCGTATGTGGACCTGTAAACTATGGTATTACTTAATTCTAACATTGTAATTTCTGTATAATGGAACCTCACCAAAGTTTATGGCTTCCAAATTCCCTAAATTTATTTAGTCTTCATCATAAACATGAAACTGTATTGGTTTGTTGTAAAGTATAACTGTTGAAAAACAAACTGCTTTCCTGCTTTTTCGTAATTCTATCACCGACCGTATTCTGCAAAAAAACATTGTTATTCTTGACTTGTGTGAACGCACAGATAAGTCTTTTCCTACCAGTATACCAGTAAAAAAATTGATTTTCATTAAAGTAGCCTTCCGGCAAGAGCTTGATGAATGTATGTGTCCTTCTGTAACTTCACATTTATTTTTTATGTTTAGCTACTTCATCTTCAGCGCCTCTCGATGAAACTTTATTGGCCAAAAAATGTGATCCTGGTGCCTGCAGGACTCCAGAATGTTATTGCAGTACAGATGGCACACTTATTCCAGGAGGACTCAATCCTGAAGAAGTAAGACTTGCTTCTTTAATTGCATTACCAGAAAAAAAGTATTTAAAAGACGGTTCCTAATTTTCCACGTTGGTATTTTGTCTTCCTTAAGGTGCCACAAATGGTGTCAATTACCTTTACTGGGGGCATCAATCTTTTGAATTACAATTATTTCGAAGGACTCCTTCAGTCCAATCGCACCAATCCCAATGGATGCAGAATTCCAGCGACATTCTTTGTATCTCACGATTACACTAATTATCAATACGTACAAAAATTGTATGCGATGGGAAATGAAATTGGAGTAAATTCAATAAGGTAAGCAACACCATCTTCCACATCTGGTTATCTTTTCTCAAATAATGTAATTGGTTAACTCACACAAAAGGCCGGAATCATACATAAAGCAATAAGATGTTAATTGTCATTGAATTTAAACAAAACACAGGAAATTATTCGTTTGTGTGGCTCAACAGTTTCTGTGACATGCTCGATTTCTATCAAAATCCTCACGATTTGATCATTATTTAAATAATAGCGGCAATTGAACTTAAACCTTGCAGGTGGTACTAACATGAGATATTCCACTGCTAGTATTTTAAAATGTGTTTATCCATTCTGAAGGCTGAGAATTTCAGCCTTGAATATTTCTGTGCACACGATAATTCAACCATGTTTATATCCTTGACTTTTTTCAAAGTATTGTTAGCTATTCTATCATTATGGGGTATTTCATAATGAAATCCGTAAGAATATTATGATAGCCTACCCAGAGGTCAGTATAAATCACATATTCACACTTGAGGTGAAGATGATGTCATTCATCCTTGGTCATCCCTAATTCTCATCTCTGCATCATTGCTTTTTTGTAATCGAGGGGCTGCTTAGGGTTTTTTAAAGTGTTATTTCATACAAAAATGTGTTAAATCAGAATTACCTAATGAGATACTGTATTTCGTGAAAAAATCCTGTTTACCTTCAGCTTTATACTTTCGCTTGTTCAATTCAGCGCATCATTTTGATTAAATTAAACGTGCATGAAATGATGATAAATGCATGTAGTAGGAATATCAGCTCCTTAATTAACTTTGTTCTAACTTTTGGCAGTATTTCAATATTTACAGGAAAACAACTACTGTTGATATTTGGATTGTTGATAATTTGGACAGTTAAACCACTTAAAAATTTAAATTTCTGTCTTTACAGTCTTCGTAAACCAGAAGAATATTGGACTAGAGGTACTTATGAGAACTGGACAATGGAAATGGTCGGAATGCGCGCCATTGTAGAGAAATTTGCTGGGGTGCCAAATGCAGACATTCTAGGTCTTCGAGGCCCATTCACTAAATGTGGTGGAAATGAGCAATTTGACGTAAGATTAATATATGGCCTCTCGATAATTTAATGCTTCCCTCAACCTGTTCAACCAAATTAATTTCTTGATTAATGTTCGGTAATTAACAGATGATGAACGACTATGGATTCGTGTACGATGCCACCATGGTAACTCCTCTGTCCAGAGTACCCTCCTGGCCGTTCTCTCTTGAATACAAAATACCCTTCAAGTGCCGTGCTGGAAATTGTCCATCCTACTCTTACCCAGGTTCGTACGTGATGTGTATCCGCTGTGCATTTAAATAGGCTACTTTGAAATTCTTGATAGTAATTGGTTCTGTTATGTGTTCTTCCAACAGGAGTTTGGGAAGTTCCCATTAACATGTTGTATTCCGAAACTGGAGAAGGTGGAAGTTGTGCCTTCCTTGACCAATGTGTATTCCTTTACTCTGATGAGGAAAGCATTTACGAATGGTTGATGGAAAACTTCGATAGGCATTACAAAACCAACAGAGCTCCTTTGGGTCTGCATTTACAAACGAGTTGGTTCCTCCAGAAAGAAAGAGCTCAAGCCCTAAACAGATTCGTGGATACTCTGTCAAAGAGGTAATTTTAAAACCAGAGAGAAGAACATTTCCCAGTTGTCTACTTAGGTGCTCAATTTGTCCTACAAGGAAGTGACATTCTGTTGCAAATGCAATGAATTTACGCCTTGCCTCAATTCTCAGAAGCAGTTACAAAATATCAATACTATCGTATGCTTTTAAAAAAAACCATGTTCTGCATTCATTTATTTTGATTACAGCATAAGAAATGTATTATATGAAAAAAGTGCAAGTTCCAACAATCCATTACTAAATAATCTAGCCATCTAGCCTATCTATTAAGGGGAGTTTGGGGAATGAAACATTTCTAGTGAAAGCAATTCTCAGAAATTTCTGCACCTGGAGCAGCTAATTTTATTACTGAAATAACCTTGCTGTGCTTAGTAATGTCTATTTTTCACTCCCTTGACGTCATTAGCCTGAAGATCGAGTTATGTGCTTTTTATTTATCGTCACTAATGTTTAATTTCCCTTGACATTATTTCAGAGATGACGTATATTTCGTTACATCTGCCCAAATTTTGCAATGGGTAATCCAGCCCACACCTTTGTCTGCAATCGACAAATTTGAACCATGGCAATGCTCCCCACAACGACCAGTAGCCTGCAACATTCCTAAGATATGTGCCTTGCCTCACTCAGGAAAAGGGATTGATGAAAGTGATATCAGGTTAGTCCCCACAGAAAAAGTTTAAAACAAAAACAGCAAAACAACATTTTAAACACTTGTTGAATACAAAACCCATAATTTAAAAACAAATTTCTTTTCTGCAGATATATGACGACATGCTTCTCTTGCCCTGCAAGATATCCATGGGTTGGAAATGCAAAAGGTGAAGAAAAAACCGAAAAAGACGTCTATATTCCCGAAGGCCATTCAGAATCTGCACCCCAAGCTTAATAACCTGCGGAAGCCCAACATCTGATGATGGGTTGCAGTTTTAACATATTCAAATATGGTGTCCATTGACGTCGTCATCATTTTTAATTTTATTATAGCTGTGCTCTGTTAACTAAACGTTTCATCACTTCATTTATATTGAAGCCAACCAACTTGCTATGTTAGTCGCTAACTAACTGTAGTGAACAAATTTCATTCTTATCATTTGCGAAAATATTTCTCTAGTTAAAGGATGTAAAAAGGTACGGAATAATGATTTTTATTTTTACCTCGCGTTTTACGTTGTGCACGAATGTGCTCAACATCAAAATACCGCACAAAAGTCATGGTGTATTTCTTTGTGTTTTGTGTTTTTTTTAAAGAAAATAAATTACATTTCGATTATAAATTTTATAAATAGACGATGTTTTTGAGCTAAAATTAGAATTAATAAAAGTTGTGTCTTACCTTAGCCTATAGGCCTACTGAAGAACATGATGAATTCGACCATCTTAAAATGAGCAATCCAAGGCATGATGTAAGCAAATAGACAAGGTCAATGATATTACCCCAAAAGCACTGTGCATAGTTTCGTGGCCTTTCTAATTTACATACGCTCCAATGAAGGCCATTGTTTTAGACAGATGAATGATGTCCGCTTAACAAGAAATATACTGCACAAAAATGCAACTCCAAACTAAAATTAAACGAGAAACGGATTATGGTTTAATTAAAAATCAGTAAATATAAATCTTTCACAAAATGACTACACTATACAGAAATTTCACGTGATGTCCAAGAAAAAAAAAACTTAAGCCTATAGTTTATAAAAATAAGAACTACATTACCGTATTCCACGATTCATCATACAGATGATAAACATAAATTAATACATTTGTGTTAATGATAAGAACAGTTGAAATTACATGGAAACTATTTACCCTGTATGCCCACATCTATTTAATCTATCTGTAAACTACAAATAAAAGCTGATCAACACACGTAATGCAAAGTCGAACTGCCCTTTTGTCTTTATGGACCTGCCAATCCGCGTTTAGGGGTGTTCGCCTCGTTTAAATTTATGCAAATTACTTTAATGCATATTTTAAATTATTGACTAAATTATTATATATAGTCTTTGTCGTCACATTTTTTAGCACTTGCCACCATTTGTATATTTTAAAGCATGCCACTTCAGCACTTTTTAGTGGCTTATGAGCTTTCAGCATGGAAATTTCCACATGGTCATCACACAGCGCAACCATATAGGAAATGCCATGTTGAAGGCACATATATGTACACTTTACAAGAATGTGCTCAACGGGACTAATTAACGTATGAATTAATATTTTCGCCATTCGCTGCATGCATCAATACCTATACATGCACCAAAATTTGATAAATACAAGAAGGTCGTTACCAATTGTACAATTACTGATAATTATATACTGTACATGTACAAAATGCTTTTTTCTATGCATCATCTTGAACAAAACTAATATTCCAAGGAAACCTTAAGAATCCACTTGGGATTAATCCATTATATTTTCGTCTTGTATATAACATCTGAACAGTATATGTTGCTTCGTTACATACCCATATCTATTATATCATGATCCAATCAACCGAAAGATTATACTTAGTAAATATTTAAACAGAATAGACATATAACCTCCTTTTTACCCAAACATATTGATTCGATGAAATATAAATCGAAAGACAATGGAAAGCATAGCATAACCACGAACAGTATATTATATATATAACTCGTTATAAATAGTAATTCATAAATAGGTTGGTCAACGATGAAGATTGTCCATTTAATTTCTGTATAACAGATGCAGGTCAAACTGTATTTTTTCGTATACACTTTAAAGGTTAGAGATTTGAGAAGATTTTCAAACTGAAAGAGCATGAGCCGGATTATCGAAGAAGTGAGTACATTTGAAGAGGCTCAAATCGATTTCAAATACTTGTAAAAGTACAGGTACGTGACGCAACACTATGAACACAAAGATCGGAAGTTTTTAATAAATGGGAGACGTGGTTTCATTGGCGCATCTCTAGTTCTCTAGAAAGATTTCGGCGTGTTGTATCAGGGGATGAATTTATAACGTAAATTTCTGGAGTTGAAGCACATTTTCCCTTCAGCATTGTTTCGTCTTTGTTGAGAAAAGATTGAAGAGCTTGACCAGCCCCGAAGCGGGCACTATTCCGAAATCGACAATTCGATCCAGTTGATAACCGTGATATACTTTGTCTGCTCGAAAATGGCGCCGAGCGAGATTGGCAATACAGTGTCCTTTCAAACGCTTTGCGATAGTTTTTGGACATGACGTTATATAAAATCGGATTTGTAGTGCAGTTAATATAATAGCAGCACCCTACATTGAAAACAAATACATGCACTTGGTTAGTAGGTTAATAGGTTAGTAGAATTAATGTCAACTAATTCATGTATAAAAAAACTAATATTAATTATTAAAAATGTTTACTATGGCATCCCGGGTGGAAAAATCATATTATGTACTGCACATTGCTATTTCTAAATATGGCTAGACCAGAAATGGTCTCTCATTACCGATATGTGACCCAACAAGGGTAAAATATGGGGTATATATGGCCGAAATATAGGCTCATTCATAACTTTTCCACCCGGATGTTACTCAATATTAGATTCAATCAAAGACTTCCTGAATCCAGAAACTGATAATAGCATTATAAAATGAACTGAATAACTGCACATATTCAGTTTAGTATCAGTATATTTACAAATGTAACGGATGTTATGTTTTTTAAATAATATTAAGATTAAAATTTTAATTACCTGCGATGTGGTATAATGTTTCATTAAGTTTTCGTAATGATAAACTCCATTCATTGTTTCGAATATAAACAACTAACAAACGTTGAGCGTGAAAAGGTGCCCAACATACGAAGAATGTAATGACAACTGCAACTGAAAATAGAATTTAATTTCATAAGCAATAATTAACTTAAAAGAGGATAAAATCAAATTAATGCCGTCGTAAATTTAATAATGCAAACGAACTTTTCAAGGTACGTATACTGTATATACTAGAAAACAAACAAAATGCATGAGCTAACTAATAACGAGCAAAATTCCCTGAAGAGGAAATGGGAAGGAATGGTAGGTAAAATTTTTGCTTGTGTATCTTTAAGT
Organism: Julus scanicus; assembly: GCA_034698625.1. Taxonomy (NCBI): domain Eukaryota; kingdom Metazoa; phylum Arthropoda; class Diplopoda; order Julida; family Julidae; genus Julus; species Julus scanicus. The sequence goes on along the minus strand of JAQGBW010003590.1, from coordinate 4,730 downwards.
CATCTTTTATACTAATGCCATATTTAATAGAATATATGACCATCAAAAATGTTTTATTTAGAGGCCAATAGAGCAAGTAAAATTCGGACAAAATTGGTGGGATACTTGTATCGATATACACAGTAATTTGAATAACAAAACAGTTTTGGAATTTGCTACAAAGGCATTTCTATAATTTGATTGTGAATCTATATGTGAAAGTTGGCATCTCTTATTTCGCAATACTCAGTGGAGAACAAGACCAAAAGCGAAATAGACGAAAACCACCCAGGCGAATTTCATATACCTTCCAACCATCTACAATACACTTCCAGCAACCATTTCATTTGATCCACATCCGTTTTCCCTGAAGATACGTGCAGTACGTAATGGACTTAGTTTCCTTTACATGCAATAGAATCGATACCATCGCTCTCACGCTGTTAAATGGGTATATATATATACAAACTTTACATTGGAAAAACGCTAACGGATCGACATTCCAGATCAATGTGAGACACACAGTAAATGAATTCCATCAGTACTTAACCGATTTCTCAAAGTTTAACAAATTGATTTTTTTTTATTGCAATGCAACTAACATCATGACAGCTCGATTGGAGACAAAATAGTTAATTCAGTATAGGTCAAGTGAGGAAAAGAGTTAGTCGGCGTTTAGATGAATCGACTCACATCAAGCCGCATGAGACCAGTCAATAAAATATATAATTTAAAAAAAAATAGCTAAATCTAATCGTACTTTGAAGATGCTCTCTTAACAGTGGTTCAACAAAAAACATGACAGTAATCCATTGTTCAATTCCTATAGCAGTTATCAAATTTAATTATCTTAAATATATGCAATGGGAAATGATGCAGCATATCGTAAAAGTTTTTATATGCTAAAATGTTGTTTTGCTGCTACATGTTGCTGTTTATCTGTTTAAAAATAAACCTTTAATTGACATGTCTTATTTATTTTAGGATGGGATTAATTTATCCACTTTACGAACAGCAAAGCTGCTTGTGGTAATTGAAACTACTCGGTGGACTGTTTATTCGGTGATTTAGCTATACCCAATACCAAAACTGCTCACTTTAATATGCACTGAATTCTGCATTATTGATGCATTGACTGAGTTGTTTGTTAGTTAATTGAATTAGCATTATTTCGGCTCGGTACTGCCTGGTGATGGTATACGAGTCTTCAGTACTATGCATATGTGCTGCAATTTTTTAGTCATTTCTGTTCCAAAAGGGAATTTCTTGGAGAAAAATGAATTAAAAACGCTGCACTATACGTTGGAAATTCTATGCTACAGACTTAAAACGCATTAGGTACTGATATTATGCACTAAGTCCATTTTAAGACAACTGTGTATACTCATGAGTTCATGCAGACGGACATTCCGTATAAGTGTGTGAAGTTAAAAAATTAAGAGTAATTTAGGCTAAGAAGATAACTTAAGATGAAACAACTTACCTAAAATATTCAGCACTGATCTTCGAGTTGAAATTCCTCCATCGGAAGTGGACGATGAATCCGAAATTTGACGACACATTTTTGATTTCCTTAATTTGAGTGCAATCTTGACATAGAGGACGGTGATTGAAATCAAAGGAATAACGAAAAAGGCGAAAGTCGAAAACTGAAAGAGTGGAACGTTATGGCGATTGTCCTTAACTGCAATGGAGCAGAAGGCAGACTGAGCAATTCTATTTCCAGATCCAGCCGGATAATCGACGTAGTTGACCGTACAGAAAATGGCGAACGGTGTAGCAGACAAACAGGCGATGGTCCAAAGAAACGTGATTGTTTTAATCACTCTTGGCAAATCGGATAGTTTCTGAGCTTTAAAAGGGTGGCAAATTGCTACATAACGTTCAGTTGTAAAAGCAACGATGGTTAGGACCGATGCGTAACTTGTCATTTCCGACACCATGGCTCTTATCTTGCACACTGCAACTCCGAAAAAGTAAGGGTACTGCTGCCAGTACAATGACAAGTCGTTTGGTAACCCTGAAAAAAAATTTAAAAATCTTTAGTTATGATATAAGTTATAGTCCCCAATAACCCATAGCCTACTTAACCTGATGGATTATGTAGTCTTAATTTGTGCAGGCTCAATAGTTGAAGGACTTAAGAGATGCTCATGTAGTTATTGGTGTCAAATAAACCAGATTTTTATTAGTTTTTTAATCTGCCGATTAAATTGCCAGTGGCGTATGAAAGCGTGCGTTTATCTTGCTTTTAATTAAAATGAACATATATAACAGACATATACCCTTTATAATATCATAATAAACCTGAAAGCGTTGAAAATTAACGACAAAAGCATATCCTCAATAGTTTTATTTTCATGAAAGCTTCCTTCCCCTAAAGGAATTAAATTTGATAGTCAACATTTGAAATTTGTCAAATGAAGGAATAGCGGCGTCATCCATGAGGTAATTAGCAATGAACATATCCCGTGAGGAAATTCTACATGTGCAAAACTTACAATCGAGATAGCTTTTTAGTAATTAATTGCAATAATTTGTCAAGTTTATCAAAATACGACACATTCATGTATTATCATATTTTAAACATTAGCCAAGAAAGTATGAACATGCATCTTGCATCTTTCTTTAAAAAAATTATATTTTCTATGTCGACATATGACCATTTTTTTATTACAAAAATGGAAGCAATTTACGACAAGGGAGAAACTTTATATATATATATAGATGAAAGCAAAAAATGGAGTATTTCCTACGATGCTATACATATACCATCATACCATTAATTTCAGTTTACGGAGCTGCCTGAATGATTTCGATCATTTATAGAGATGGCACAAGGGAATTACTGGCACGCAGAACGACTCTTTATCACACACTATAAATTGCATGTACTGAAAAAAAAAGTGTTAACATTGCTTGTCATCATTATTATTCTTTTTTATGTTACATTGGGAAGAACTATTAATGTAATAGGATGAAGGCATATAAAGCCAAACTGGTGCATTTACATAAGGACAGACAGAGGACGATGACTCGTACTTTACTCCATCAAATATAAAATGCATAAAAAATCCAATATGAATTGAACTAGAAAACCTCAAAAATAACTAGGAAATGACAGCTTTCCATAACTTCAAAAACAGATATAAGGTATGGAGTTTAAATCAGCGGCCGAGATTACTTTTTCCTTGCATATTATGGGAAATAAAATTATTCCCTGGAGGCATCATCGAGGATAGGTCAAAGAACAGCAAAATAGCAAAATGCAGGAAATGCATGTACTCTTTTAAGAGGAAACTGCCCTTTGCAATCTACCAGTCAGAAAGTCAAGTGACCCACGAAATAAGGATGGAAAATGGCTTTAAGACCAATCGATTTAAGGTTTTGATTGCTGTGCAACGACCAATAATTCTAACTTGGTTACTACTTAATACTCATACTGCTATACTTGTACTTTTAACCCAACGATGTTTATACTTTTTGGGATAGTATTTGGAATATGATAATAAACGAATTTGTCTTATTTTGATAAGTGAGATTTTACTTCAAAATGTAATTACTTCTCAAGAGATGTAAATGCAAATATTCGAACGATTTGAATATAGAAAAATTTGATGCCCACACGATGCATGCACATTACAAGTGATTATTATTGTTCGGGATACAGCTTGACGATGAACATTTATGCCATCATCAACAAAAATCGTATCTATGTTTCTCTACTTCGTGAATGCACTTATGCCAACATACATACATGTGTGTAACCTAGAAACACATTGGTCATCAATTATCCTTTATTTTTGGAAGGCAATTAGTTGCATTTCTATTAGAAATCGTCAACATGCTGTGGATTATTGAATGCTTCACTGCAGTTTGCCAAGGCATTTAAAAGGTACTTCTGGTAATTAAACATTGGATAATCCATTGAAGCAGATTGGATTAATTGAACTATATCTAGCATGCAGTATATGAACAGCTAAGCATGCTGAATCGTATGTCTTGAATACGCATTTCTTCTATTTCTATATGTTTGAACATTGACAGCTTATGTATGGTATGCTAAATGTCATAGATTTTTATGTAAAATTGATGCAAGTTATAAATGAAATTAAGAATTTATGAGAAGGAGGGGGTGTGGTGAAATATTTTGGAAGATATCAAATACGTGTATATTAGAAATTCTATGCACATTTCGGGAATCTTGCAACAAAAATTCATGTGATCAGCTATATACGCTTCATTAAGCTTAATTTGCATACTTTTATGAATAAGTTGCAATGCTCTCTATCAAGAGAAACGGTTTAAGTTTCTGAATAAATTTAAATAAGCGTAATGATTCACCCACTTACTTTTATTTAGCACAAAAACATTAGTAGTTGAATGATATACGTTTTCATTTTCAAAGAATCGATCGTATGTCATATTAATCGATTATCGTTGAATTATCTTCAAACAAATGTGAAATAGAAACATTTCTTAAAATTTCGTTACAATATCTATGCCACATTCACCACATTAATGCATTAATACATCAGTTACATTTTCTTCAAGTATTTATTTATGAATAAGAAATTAAAGCCATTCACAAGTATGGTAATCAGATGTTCACAAAAAATATCACGTTTGCATAACTTATTTGTTGTTTGTTTGTTGTTTGTTGATTTTTTAACGCGTTGGCCTATTTCTGCAACACGAGGGCTAAACACCAACGCCAGGGGATGAGCCTTCAACACCTACCTGGGAATTTA
>JAQGBW010003589.1:0-15923 GCA_034698625.1 Julus scanicus | reverse complement strand
TATATTGTAAATATGTTATATTTTGTAACATATATGTTTTATATATTTCCCATATATTTTCCATATATTGCAATATACTTTATATATATTGTCCATATATTTTTTTCCATATGGGCACATCGGACCCCCAGGATGCATCAGTGTATGCCCTGATCCTGGAATCATGGCTCCTAACGAGAATCAGATGTTTGTTTTAAGTCTGGCTGACATAATTCAGAAAATTCTTTGCCTGATTCCAGACTAATAAAGTAGGCGCACTACTGAATTTTGCTAGTGTATTCACCTCGACCAATATATCAGGTCGCTTCATTATGGCGATGTACAGCAATAAGCTGACAAGACTCCGATATGATTCGGAATCACTTCGGTCCCTACACGAAGTGGTTTATTTGCTATTTTTACCATGACCACGTGCATTTGCCTCATCAAGGTCTCAATATATGGAGTCTGATCCATGGTTATGTGATCGCTTCCCTGTCAAATTTGAATACCTAGGAAGGCGTTCACTGAACTAAGGTTTTTAACATCATACAATTCTTCAAGAATTGAGATGACCTCGGCCAAGACCCTCCTATTCCTTGCTAGGATCAACAGGTCGTCAACATAAACAAGTATGTATAAGAACATCCTAACACAACCGATAGATGCACTTGCAAATGGCAAGTGGTATGAGACCCGGAGATTGTAGCTCCTAATGCAAGGTACACTAGCATCTTTCAGCCTAATGGAGTCCGTAGAGGAACTTTTCAAGTCGCCAGACCAAGGGTTCAATTTTATCCCTTCCCACGGGGTTCCAAGAGGACAGGAATGTTAAGTGCACCATACAATAAGGCACACTTGACATCAAGATGGCATTGAAGCCAGCCACCACACACAACCAGAAGGAATGAGAAAACACGGACCAGAGTGAAATTAATCACTGGATTATAAACGTCTGTGCAATTTCATTTCTCCTGCTGCTGGAACTCTTTCGCCACATAGCGTGCCCTGTGCCGGACGGTATCAGGTGAAAATATCGCAGTCAAAATCTCGCAATCAAAACCTCGCACGGTCATAGAAAGACGAGATACAAACATCGATGGGTGTAAATATAGTAAAGGAAGAATCCAAGGCATTTATCAAAATACCATATTTGGTAAATGTCATAAATGGAAAACACCATATTTGGTGAATTTTGTTTATCGAAATGACATATTTGGTAAATGTCATGGATGGAAAATGCCATATTTTGTGAATTTTATTTATCGAAATGCCATATTCGGGAAATGTCGTTTTTGGGAAATGCCGTATTTGGTAAATGTCATGAATGAAAAATGCCATATTTGGTGAATTTCATTTATCGAAATGCCATATTCGGGAAAAGTCGTATTTGGGAAATGCAATATTTAGAAAATGTCATTTATGAGAAATATAATATTTGGTAAATGGCAAATATAGGAAATGCCATAATTAATGAATTTTATTTCTCGAAAAGCCATATTTAGTAAATGTCAAAAATGGAAAATTCCATATTTAGTGAATTTAATTTATCGAAATGCCATATTTGGAAAATATCATGAATGGAAAATGCCATATTTGGTGAATTTCATTTATCGAAATGGCATATTTGGTAAATGTCATAAATAGAAAATGCCATATTTGGTAAATTTTATTTATGGAAATGCCATATACGGGAAATGTCATATTTGGGAAATGCGATATTTAGGAAATGCAATATTTGGGAAATGTCATTAATGGGATATAAAATACACCCATACCTCGCTTTATGGCCTAGATACGTTCTGAAAAAGTAGGCCGTATAGCGAAAAGCCGAATAACAAATCAATTATTACCATAGGAACCCGTGCAACTCAATTAGATCCGTTCCAATTTTTTACAAAACAATATATTTTTTTTAGTTCATTAAGCAATGTATTCAATTTATTTTCTAAGAAAGTGCTTGCATAAAAAAAAGTACAAAGCAATGTACTAATAATAAACGTTAATTTAGAAAAAATCATATGCACATATGTACATATGTATACATACATACAATAAAAAACAACCAGTAGTGGCTCGTCTTTATGCACTGTGAAACTGCGGCACCCCCAATCACTGGATATTCATTTATATAAATCATCAATAACATTTAAAAACGAGTGTTTTTTTCTTTAATTCTTTCTAATTTCATTTATTCTTAATTTATTGATTAATTTATTTTATTAACGCTTTAGTCATCCCCCCAGTTAATAAAAAATAATTTAAAAAAATTGTATGCAACTGTGCGTTTTACAGTTCCAGCGGCGAGGTTTTTGACTATTGTGCGCATGCGCACATAGGAATCTGCACGCATAACGACCGTATAACGAAACATTTTGGGCCATATATCGAAAACGTGCAATAATTTAAAAAGGCCGTTTAAGCAAAAGGCCGAATAAAAAGCGGCCATATATCATTTCATTTCTCGAAATGCCATATTTGGTAAATGTCATGATTGGAAAATGCCATATTTGATGAATTTTATGCATTGAAATGCCTTGTTTGGTAAATTTCATGAATGGAAAATGCCATATTTAGTGAATTTCATTTATCGAAATGCCATATACGGGAAATGTCGTATTTGGGAAACGCCATATTTGGTAAATGTCGTTAATGAAAAATGCCATATTTGATAAATTTCATTTATTGAAATGCTATATTTGATGAATTTCATTTATTGAAATGCCATATTCGGAAAATTTTGTATTTCGGAAATGTTATTAATAAGAAATATAATATTTGGTAAATGTCAAATACGAGAAATGCCATATTTTGGCATGCCATACCTTTTTATACTATTGATGTTTTAATCACACACTTTTATGACCGTGCGAGATTTTAATTGCGAGATTTTGACCACGATATTTAAGATTTGCTATATTTTCACCTAGAACCATGGTGGACGACCTCTTCCTGGAGTCCCGTTTCCAGGTAAAGACTAACTGACAGCCAAGAACTTTGTCTCTGGGCTAGGGACTCACGATCTGGTATACTTTGCAATTTTTGAGGGTTTGCATTTCGTCGCTTATCGCTTCAAGCCATCTATCATCAGATCTTCCTCAACACTTTTTGATTAAGTATCAAGAAACTCATCCTCATCCTCTTCAGGAGCCCCGGAGCTAACAGATGGCGTCATGGCCCCTTCAACTCTTCATTGCAGGTCCTGGCTACCAAAGAGTGAGTACATGCCCTAGAACTTATTTTTCTCGGAGAAGTCATTATAGAATTTCTTCCTCCTTGCAATAGGATTTAACCTCATTGCTCGACTGCAGACGTTTACCATCATGATAATAGTATACGACCGACCGATCTCCAGTTTTCCAGGAGACTATGGCTCTTCTCCATTTTAATGGTAAAGGATCCTGTAATAAGACTTTGTGATACTTCTGCACCGGAGAAACCAGTGTTTGCTTAATTTCTACGGAAGCATCTCTCTCCAGAACTGGCAGCGAAGGGGCCGGGGTTTCGACGTACTCGTCATTCCTGACAATCCCCTATTTAATGAACTGTTGATCGTATTCAACCATACCTTAACTACACATGCCTTCCCACCCCAATAGACCAACATCAACATATATATTCCATACATAAAAAAGGTGACAGAAATAACCCAAGTAACTATGAAACCATAAGTCTTGTATTAAATCCAGCCAAACTGTATATGCCAGATTGCACAATGTACCTTAGAGTAGGCCATAACCAATCCTATAATCTTAGATGAACAAACGGCCTTTATACGTGGCAGAGGCACCCAGGATAACATCACCATCTTACAAACAGTAATCAAAAGAAGACACTCCTGATGCAGATCTACTACCTATGCCTTTATGGCTGACAAGGCTCGGGCATTTGGCTCGGTTGTGCATTCTATACTTTCAGCTAAACTCAATGCATTGAGCTTTCCACCCAAACTATTGCTCAACATATCCACTTACTACATGCAGCTCACATGTAAAATTAAGACAGCAGAGGTTTGCACTATCCCCATTAAAATAACTTTATTTGTACTCCAGGATGACCCTCTTAGCCCTTTCCTCTTCATACTGTTTCTCTCAGAACTACAAAATTTCCTGCCAAAAACAAGGAGCTATGTAGTAAATGGAACGAATGTCTATTGCCTACTTAATGCTGATGACGTCCTGCTCCTGGCTACCACTCAAAAGGCCTTGCGAGGAGCTCTAACCACAATGCATCCAAATCAGTAATATTCATATTCAGTCTGAGGCGTCAAAAACTACCAGACATAGCATTCTGTTGGGGTGGGTTCCCTTTCGAGGGGATGGATTCATTGACGTACCTCGGCATGAGATTCCAATGCACAGTTTTCCCATAGGCACACCTAATTGCACTTAAAATAAAATTTAATAGACAGACATACCTTTTAACTAAACTGTTCATTCACAAAAAACTAAACCATATCTCTGCCCATCTAATCCTGTTTTCCTTTATTCTATCCCTATTATTACCTACAGTGCAGCTCTGTGGGCATGGATGGTCCCTTACGCCTTGGATACATTCCAGGAGCGATTTCTACAAAGGGTGATTGGGATGGGTCCTGCTGCCCCAGGTTACCTCCTATACAAGGAGACCGGGGCAGTTCCAACTAATATAACCCAAAGATATAGGTTGACATTCAACCTCTGGGAGGCAGCTGCGAAAACCCTAACTTTAAATTTCCCAATTTCTCAGCAACTATTTCTTTCATTGCTTGATCGTCCCCAGATACCTACAATCTTTTCAAATAATTCATCAGTCAGTTATACTTTTCACAAACGACACACACACATAAACACCCTACTTTCACATTGCCCAATTGAAACAAAAATCATCAGAAAGAAAGCTTTGGAATCTGCATACATGCGCTTCCACACCTCTATAGCCAATAAGCTACATGCATCTGCCTGCCACTATAAACATCTTAACTCCACACCAACTACAACCACCTGAACCTAAATATTCCCTCTTTCTTAAAGAAATTTGCACTACACCTCGATATAAACCCATACAGCGCCTACACGAAAAAAGGTTTTATAAATATCACCCCACATCATCCCTGCCCCTTATGTGCAAACAGTACTCACGACTGGTACCACCTCCTTTATACCTGTAATAACCCTCTAATCATAGCAACTAAAGCACGCTTACCCCCTACCCCCATTACATCGGCAGAACTAATACCCTTTCTGTTATCTAACATCCATAATAACCTTCTAGCCTTATGGCTAATTTTCCATGTTGCCAGAATACTAAGTTGTCATAATTATATGGGTCTCATATATCAATGAGTGCCTTAACCCTACAAACCATTAATTATGTAGTTACCATTAATTATCACCTATAATTACTGAATGTCCTTATTATGGTTTCAAAATTATACCTACAATACATCCAGTATAAATAATACAAGTAAAAAACCACAATCCCTGGTGAAAGAAACAATTGGAATACAAAAAAACTTAACTATTCATCCAATTATTATTCAAAGGGTGTTTGTAAATTGGACCATTCAATATTTTAGTTCAACCATTAAAACTCTCTAATTGTTGTAATCCAATGGTCCTACTGCTGAATGGTCCTATTAATAACGTTAAAAAAGTCCCTAAGCAGGGATCGAACCTATGTACTACTTGTTTCCAGTTCAATACCTTTACCACTTACCTAATGATGATTCCTGAAGAAAACACATTGAAAGAGGTATAATACTAAGCGCGCTTGAATGCCACTTAATGAAAATTACTAAAATAATTTGTTAAGTGATTTCTTGTACAATGTTAAAACCATACTTTGCTACACGGCCTTTCGCTAATACGACGTTTTCTTAATTATGGCACTGTTTCGATTTACGGCCCACAATGCTTCGTTATACAGCCAAAACAAACAATTTGAAAGAGGCATATATGTGCAGTTGTATGTAAATTACTGGAAATTACTACAAGTTTTGTTAAGTGATTTGTGGCACAATATTATACTGGTATAGAACAACACACAGTCTTAATTATTCAACATATTATTATAATAAAATCTTATAACAATGTAACTAAATCCAATTATTAAGGAACTTGTCTCATTGAGTCCGATTCAATGAAATTTCATTAATAATGGGTTCTCATTGAGTCCCATACAAGGAAGTCTCAATAATAATGGGTTTCCATTAAGTCCCATACAATAAAATCCCATTAATAATGAGTTTTCATTTTGTCCCATCCAAGAGAGACATTAATAATGGGTTCCTATTAGGTTCCACTGCATTGCTTATCTTATTGATCTCATTAATCCCCTTCAATCGGCAAGTCCCATTAGTCCCACCAGTGCCATCTCATGCAATTTTTCTATAGAACTGTAAAGGAATTTTCACTTGGGAACTGTCACATTATGCATTTTAAATGAACACCATACATTTTTCACAAAAAAATACTATTACAAAAAATCCTACAAACAAGATCACTAGCTTTATAAGACTTAAAACTACACTCTAAACAAAAGCGACTTATATTAAGGCACATTATGCGCCTTATTGATGCATCCCACTTATAAACGCATCCAGGCGACTTTTCAGAAGTGGCTTTTCGGAAGCAACTTTTCAAAAGCATCTTTTGGAAGTGACTTTTCATAAGTAACTTTTCTATGACTGTTTCATGTGTCTCATTTTTAGTCACTCATATGCATGTACAGTTGTTTTGCAGGCAAATCACATCTGTTTCAAAATTGGTACTTAAATATTATTTATTTTTAAAAAATTATTACATTAACAGTTTTGCTTATTATTTTAACATATTATCAATTACAATTTTAATTAAAACAATAAAAAGAATACAACAAAATGCAGAATAGCATATTCAACTAAAAATCACAACCATATGAAAAACTTTCTGTAGAATTATGCATATTCTGCATAAAATTGTATGCAGAAAATTTGGTGAAATCCCGCACAATTTTAATACCTTTTTAAGCATAGATTTTTTTAAGCATAGATATTTCTGCATACCCATTCAAAAAAAGGTTCCCAGAGGAAATCGAACCTGGGAACTTGCAATTACCAGACTGATACTTTTACTTACTTGGCCACCTGTACTACTTAAAAGTAAAGCATTATAAAAGGGAGTTATGGTTAACTAATACAGTGGAACCTCGAGATTTACGAACTTAATCTGTTGCATGACCCTGTTCGGAAATGGAAAAGTTTGTAATTCGAATCAATTTTTCCCATTGCAATCAATGTAAATTAAAATAATGAGTTCCGTCATAAGACTATTATTTGTGGAATAAAATTTTTGACAGTTGAATGACAAAATGCACATAATCAGCATTGGGCTCTGACCTGGAAATGAAGGGCTTTCGAGGGGTTTATTAGATTAGAGTAGTTTATCAGTTTAGATGGGTTTAATGAACGAGGAATATTTTTTGCAGAATTTCTGGATGTCATTTTCATATGGAATGCTTCAAATGCAAATATATATTTTTTGCGAATTTTTTCTGCAGAATTCTGAGGTGTGCAAATATTTTATGCTGAATTTTTTATGCAGAGGAAAACTTTTTTAATGCAGATTTATTTATGAATCATTTCAAACTTTTTCGGCGTCTTTTGAACCGGCGCAATTCGTCATAAACGCGTCATCATGTAGGTTGGCACGCATGCGCAGATCGAGTGACGGCCAGAAAAAGACGTCGGTCGATGCATTGTGAACCAGGCATAAGGCTTTGGATATCCTACATTAAATGTGTAGTAGGACCCTATCAACATATTCAAATATGAACTTAAAGTTTGCTGACCTTCAGCTTTAATAAAAAAGTCCCCAACTGCAAAAATAAATTAATCAGCAAGGTTTCCATTCTGCTCCATGTAGAGTTTCAAGTAGGGAGATTGAGATTTCTTACACATAAAGTTCTACTTCATCACCAACCTAATCAAATAAACAAAAAAGCAAATTCATAAATGTCTCTAAAAATTTCATATTGTTGGTTTTTATTCTATGTAATTAGTAGAGTAGCCTAAAGATATATTAAAATCTGGAAAATTTAAATTTATGAAAGCATTTATACCTGATTTAACTGCAAAACTTTTGTTTTTGTCTTGCCATCACAAAGTTGATTGTAGGTCCTGATAAGAAGTTTGAGCTGGCCTGTTACTGTAGTGTCTTCAGGTAATTTATCTCCTTGCTTTGGAAGTTTGATTACTTTTAAAGCTTGAAGTAGACAAATCAAATTATATTCATGTTCTTGTTGGGTTGTTCTTGTTAGGAAATCAAACTCACCTAAAACCTTAAGATACAGTATATAATATGTTAGGAATCCATGTGCTAAAATATAAAATACATTATCCACAAGTCCACACCCAATGCTGCTAATTCAGAGAAGAATACTCTCTGCAAATGTCAGAATACAGATTTTTATATGAGCTTCTCTCTCTTGTCATGCATTCACAATTAGATCCCTTCTTAGAACATGTGTTTCTTTCATCAACAGGTCAATGTGGACTTTATCCTGTTCCTTATAATTCTTCTCAGCATCAAATAGTTTTCTAAGTTCTTGTAAAGAATCACTAGCAATGTTGTTACTGAAGTCAAAATTCTGTACAGCTGATGTATTTGTGCTTTCTAACAGCATCCCTGTCCTGCAGCGTTCAGTCAAATCTCTTTTTTTGTGGTCTCCGGCTCCTGGATCTCATGTTGCGGAAAGCCTTTGTCACGTGGCTTTTGAAATTGGTCTGTAAATAAAAAAAATTAATTTATTAATAAAGTGGACATCAACTTACAAGCAAACTAAATAATTTAAAAATATCACACTTTTACAAAATATTTTAAATATAAAATATATTATTTAGCTAAAAGATTATAATAAATTTGTTACCACAGTGCCATTAGAATCCTTTAGAAAGGGAAACCGTTCTCCAATATATTTTCAGTATATTGCATATTGCTGTTTTGTCTGCATTAGTGTTATCTGTAATATTCCTTCGGCACATTCTCGGAAAAAATGAAGATAATGCATTATTACTTGATTTTTGACAACAGCTTCTTGAAGTGTCAGAGAAAAAGTGGGAGGATTAGTTAGTGCCTGTGTGATTTCCTTTCATTATTTGGTAGTATTTAATAAAAATTATAAATATGCACATTTATAATAGCATATATTAGATGAAATGGTATTATTGGTGAAACAATGATCTACCCAGGTAACACAAAAATGTTGGGCCTATGTTGGGGCAATGTTAGTATGCCAACCAAATTAAATTGGCTCAATGTTGGTAAACCAACGATGGGCCTACATAAGATTACTCCTTTGTGCAATGTTGGTCCAACTTTAAGGGCCAACGTTGGTCCAATGCTGACATACCAACCAAATCATGTTGGCCAAACATTGGCCCTATATGTTGTGCTAACATTAGCCTAACATTGGCCCAACGTCAACCCTACATGTTGGGCGAACATTGCATCATGGGGCATGTTTATGTTGGGCCAACATTAGCAAGAAAACCAAACTATGTTGGCTGAATGTTTTTAAAAATATAGGGCTAATGTTTGGCCAACATTGATCCATCACCATTTGGTTGTTTGAGATTCAACTGCCTCAACCCAAGTAACCAAAAGTTGTTGGGCTAATGTTTGGCCAACATTGACCCATCACCATTTGGTTGTTTGAGATTCAACTGCCTCAACCCAAGTAACCAAAAGTTGTTGGGCCAATGTTGGGAATACATTGCTTTGCCAATGTAAATACATAAACACTACGTTGGCAGCCAATGTTGAGATGTCTCTATAAATTAGGCGGTAAATTCGTATATTTAAATTTTTAATTTAATTGTTTATAAAACCATGAATAATGACGTCACATCATTTTTACCATGCACACATACATAGATGAACATATATAAATACTAAAAATAGCTTAAAAATACATACAGCAACAGGGTTTTAAACCACTGACCATAGGCATGGCAAACCAGCATCTTAGCTCTAAGTTATTGGGTCATCTCGAGTTTGATGAAAGTAAGGAAGAGGTAATGCATGAAAAAAAAGAAGGTTTTTCTTCAAAATAAAAAATAACTTTATGTATACCAAAAACAGTATTTGAATACTACAGAGGGGTATAAAAAAGTGTAATTACACAAAGCATTGCAACACTATCATTTACCTGACATTGAGCCAACGTTTGGCCAACATACATTTGCCAACAATTGGTTGCTGGTTGGCAGACAACGTTAAGCCAACATAACTTTGCTAAGCTTTTGCCAACAGTTGCCACCCGACATTGAGCCATTTTGCCAATATAACTTTGCTAAGCTTTTGCCAACGGTTGCCACTGGACGTTGAGCCAATGTTGGGCCAACAGATGTTTGCCAACAATTAGTTGCTGGTTAGCAGACGACGTTGAGCCAATGTTGGGTCTACAAACGTTTGCCAACAATTGGTTGCTGGTTGGCAGACAACGTTGGGCCAACATAACTTTGCTAAGCTTTTGCCAACAGTTGCCACCCAACATTGAGCCAACGATGGCCAACATACATTTGCCAACAATTGGCCGCTGGTTAGCCGACAACGTTAGGCAAACAACTTTGCTAAGCTTTTGCTAACGGTTGCCACCCGACGTGAAGCCAACGTTAAGCTAACATAACTTTGCTAAGTTTTGCCAATAGTGGCCACCGACGATGAGCCAACATCGGGCCAACATACGTTTGCAAACAATTGGCCGCTGGTTGGCAGACAAAAATTGAGCCAACATAACTTTGCTAGGCTTTTGCCAAAGGTTGTCTACCGACGTTGAGCTAATGTTAGGCCAACATAACTTTGCTAAGCTTTTGCCAATGGTTCCCACCCAACATTGAGCCAACATTGAGCCAACATAACTTTGCTAAGCTTTTGCCAACAGTTGCCACCTGACGTTGGGCCAACATACGTTTGTCAGCAATTAGCTGCTGGTTGGCAGACAATGTTAGTCCAACATAACTTTGCTAAGCTTTTGTCAATGGTTGCCACCTGATGTAAGCAGCCTATATGCGAATAATGGTGTACATCTAAACAAAGAAGGTACTAGAAGGTTAGCTATGGCATATAGAGACACCCACTGCTAATCATCGGGGGAACTCTCCGGAGGGGTTTCTACACTACAGTAGCCCCTCCAAGATCTACTGCAAATCCAAATACCCATATACCAAAACAGAAAATCCCATCAAGCCCCTCCGACCCACTACAGACAAACACAGGTAGAACAGGGGTTAATTTCCGAACCACCTAAAGATGTCGACGGGACATTCCTCTCAACATTAGTCTCATTAAAGCCCAAGGGATAAGGCATGGTACCAAAGCTACCAAACTGATAACACTCATAAGCATGCAAAATTTACAACTTTTGGCAGTCACAGAGACTCATCTGAGGAATGATGAAGCTATTCCCAGCTCCAAGTTAATACAGTTTGATGGTAAAAACAGAACTGATGGAGAAAAACAAATTGGCGGGATCGGATGCTTGTGCCATCCTAGCGTAAACTGTACACCGATACCAATAGACTGCAAGGAACACATGTGGATGCATCTCAAGTGGCGTGTCTACAGCTACGCCATTGGAATCGTGTACATGGCAGTCAAGAACACGGAAACCTCCTGGAATGACGCAATATACAGGTGCCTTAAATCAGATATTGATATGTTCATCAGCCGAGGTTGGAAGACAATTGTTATGGGGGACTTCAATGGTCACCTCAGAGAGCTTGATTATGCCGACAACTGCGATGTAATCAAGCTGCGCTCCTTCTGTGAAGAAACTAGTTTAAATATCAGCAATTTATTAGAGATATGTCAAGTGAAGATTACATGGTCTAGAGGGGCTCTACACAGTACTATCGACTATGTCCTCCTCCACGATAATGTGGCTAGTGAGGCTACACAAATAAAAATAGATGAAAACACGAATGGGGCATTGCTACTGACTACAGCAGCATAGTGCTTACTGTCATGCAAACCAACAAACACCGACAAATACTAAAGGCTTAGTCCTGTGGAGATACACCTCCCCTAACACTGCGACTATCTGACAAAGCCGAGATGTGGGAAAAATACACCAAATCCATGGAGATTGACAGTCCTGACCAAGACCTGACCAGATATGAGATGTGGAGGACAGCTGTCCGGCAAGCAAGCCAGGAATCGGGAATAATAGAATCAAACGAGCCAGACAAAGTCAAAGGCCCAGTTTGGTCTACCAAAAAAATTAAAGAAGCGATAGCGCAATGCAGAGAGGCCTCCCGAAAGCACCGGAAACTGCTAAAAATAGGTGGTGCCGTTTTAACCAAGAAACCTTAGGAAGACTATATGCTAACTAAACAACATGCAAATACCCTCATGACACATAGCATCCATGACCATGATCTCAAGGTGTGGCAAGGAATTTATAAAAGCAAGAAAAATAGCTCCAAAAAGTTTTGGAGGTATAATAACAAAAGCAGAGAATATCCAAACCTAAACCAATGGAGGACCTTACTGTAGGCTTTGCAGACACAAAAAAGGATGAAATCGTTGACAAATTGCAGGAGTTTGGCTAGCAATTTACCAGCATAAATGCCCATCAGTGTGACACCCTAACCATTATACCAGAAACGTGGATAGTGAGAGAGAAAGAGTTGAAGGTTGCTCGCGCTTAAATAAGCTGAGAGGTCAGTGGGCGTGACTCTCAAGTGAATTAGTGCCCTATAGTCTAATTCATTAGTGACGCGTAGGGTCACGTCCATTTGGACTTTAAAATTTAAGTTGGTAGGGGTGCAGGCCCCAATTAGACGGGATAGGATCGTTATTTTAAACATATTAAGATTCATTTGAATCGAAGGTCGAACATGACCTATATATTCATACAATAACTTCATGTCCGTTTGGACTTCGAAGTTATTGTAGAAGTTCGGATTTATAATATTCATGAATTTTTGTGCCATAAAAGGATCCCAACCCTTATCTAATAAAAAGTTTGCTGCCCTGCAAACTTTGAACGTGGTAGTTCGTTCGAAATTTTCTTGATTAGGATTTTCTTCATCAAATTTCTTAATATCTTTAAAATGAGATATTGTTAGATCTTTGAATATATTCCATTTCGTTAGGATCTATGATGCTTTGTTGGTCGACGTAAGCCTCAGTAAATAGCCATACTGTGGTGATTAAATCTGGACCATGGTCATCAATTAGCTGTCCCATTTCGTGGGACACATCGGTAATTACGACATTATTGGTGTGTTTAGGTGGTTTAGATAGTCTACCGGACCTAGTATGTGTGTTTACGTTCGTACTTGGGTTCTCAAGGCCTTTTTTAGGTACCTTGGAATCAGTTTTGGCAGGTCTACCGTGTTTTTCATATTCTTTTGATCTTGGGTGGCATTAGTGTTAGACACTACACACGCAGATTGCGCGGACGGTAAGTTCGAACATTTGTTCGACCTTCCTGTTTTCGCTAAATAGTCGGTATTGTAGACTATGACAGCGTCATTTGATTTACGAGGTAAGTTCAAAGACTTTTCGACCTCCCCTTTTGTACTTTAGGGACTGTAGGTGCGTTAGGCACTTTGGATACGTTCGACCAATTGCTCGAACTTCCTAGATTTTGACACATCCTTTTGAATGAGGTTAGGACTTGGTACTATAGGTGCGTTAGGCACGTTAGATGGGTTCGAACATTTGTTCGACCTTCCCATACTTGTCACATCCTTTTGGATGGGTATAGTACTTGGTACTATTGGTGCGTTAGGCACGTTGGACGAGTTCGAACATATTTTCGAACTTCCCATCATTGTCACATCCTTTTGGATGGGGATAGTACTTGGTACTATTGGTGCGTTAGGCACGTTGGACAAGTTCAAACATTTGTTCGAACTTCCAAGAATTGCTACACCCGTTTGGGTGATATCAGTACTTTGTACTGGTGATGCAGTTTGCATGGAGGATGGGTCTAAACATTTTTAGGCCTTTCTCGAGACTCGGTTCGAAGGATGGGCGAAGTTTCCTCCTCATCTTCGGCTTTTGTCAAGTCTCTGGCATTGTAGATTCCAAGTGTCATGAATCTCCACGTGTCCCATACCTCATAGGTAGTGGGGAAGATGATTTTGTGGATTGTGTAAATCCCATCTCTTTTTGGGGTTAAATTAGAGGTAAACCCTTTATAGACGAAACTCTGAGCCCTAGAGGGTAACCATACCTTATCTCCTATTTGGAAGTCAGGTGATTCTGCTCAAAGATTATGTTTTAATCTTCGATTATCCTGTGCTTGCTCGAGTTTATCTCTGCATGCCAGGAGTTTACTGGAAAGTATTTCCAGAAATTCTGAGAACTGATTCTTGCAGAATAATGGGTCATGACATACGTCATTGAATGTCAAGACATTGTCATGAGGTGACCAGGGTGTTCGAACAAATGTTTGGAAGAGAGCACTTTCTCCAGTCATTAAGCTGGGGCTAGAGTTTATAGCCCTTCTTACTGTTGCAAGATGCTCATCTCATGTATCATGGGCATTTTCCACCGCTATGAAGAGTTAGACTTTTATGTCTCTGTGTTTCCTCTCCACAGGGTTGGCTTATGGGTTGTACTGCGCAATATTTTGCAGCCTGAATCCCATAGCCTTTGCTGTTTGTTTCAGGATAAGTGAAACGAACTGGGGACCATTGTCACATCTGACAAATGGTAGGGTCCCAAATCGAAGACTGATTTCGTCGATCAAAGTTCGTGATATTGTCTCGGCCTTTGAATCACAGATGGTAAAAAGTTCGACCCATCCGGTTGCAATATTACAAGCTGAGAAGATGTATTTGCTTCCAGCTTTGGTGACTGGGTAAGGACCCATAAAATCGATCGCTAGGGTATCGAATCTTGGAGGAATAGGAGGCAAAGAAACTGGAGTTTTGTCTGCAATGTTCTTGGACTTATACCTTTGGCGCTTTGTGCACTGTAGAACAAATGTTCGTGCTTGTTGCCGGAGTCCAGGCCAGTAGTAACATTTAGATATCCTACTTGCTGTGGCATTTATGCCAGGATGCCCTGCTTCAGCTGCATCATGGTTCCCTTTCAGGACTCTTTGATGTAAAACAGCTGGAACTATAAGTTTGGGATCCTCATCATTTGATGGGTCCATGATCCTATACAGGACGCCATTCACCAGGGAGTATCCCCTGTTGGTGAAGGTTTGACCTTCAGTGTTACTTGAGTCCTCCTCAGCTTCTAAAGCTCAGATGATGTGATTACACTGCTGGTCTAAGAGCTGCATCTTGTGAAACTCTTCAGCCGTGATGGGCTGTTCGTCCACCAGAAAATGGTGGATGAGTACCACAGGATCAGATTGTCCTGAGGTACAAGATAGCAAGTCTGCTAAGTTGTTAAGGTTTCCAGAGATGTATTTCACACTGAAGACGAACTGCTGGATTTTTATCAGCCAGCGAGCCACTCTGCTTTTAGGTTCCTTGGTTTTTATTAATTGTCTCAGGGGAGCATGGTCGGTATGTACTACGAAGGTCAACCCATCCATATAACTTTGGAACTTCTGAACTGCTCAGATGACTGCAGAATAATGGGTCATGACATACATCATTGAACGTCAAGACATTGTCATGAGGTGACCAGGGTGTTCGAACAAATGTTTGGAAGAAAGCACTTTCTCCAGTCACTGAGCTGGGGCTAGAGTTTATAGCCCATCTTACTGTTGCAAGATGCTCATCCCATGTATCATGGGCATTTTCCACCGCTATGGAGAGTTAGACTTTTATGTCTCTGTGTTTCCTCTCCACAGGGTTGGCTTATGGGTTGTACTGCGCAATATTTTGCAGCCTGAATCCCATAGCCTTCTCAGTAGGAGAATAGTTCGTTTGATCAGGGTTGAATGACTTTGAGGCATATTCGATTACTCGAAAATCCTCTCCATCACCCTGTCCAAGTACTGCACCCATG
>JAQGBW010003588.1:0-15927 GCA_034698625.1 Julus scanicus | reverse complement strand
AAAACAGTTGCAAATGCATCTGAAACACATACAATTTAGATGAATACAATCTTTAATGATTCCACATTTTGATAATTTGATGAAATTTCATCTGAATTTCAGTTGGCCATCTTAATTTCTGTCGCAACTAAAGTAAAAAATTAGATGTTTTGATTTGCAGTGATTGTTTATGCAAGTTAAAAAGTTACACGCAGCTATGTCTACAATTATATGTTCATATATGTCCACAAAGTTTGCCATATCCGACATTCTACATAAAGTTCAAAGTACGGATAATTTTACATGGCTTATACATGTCTATTTAAAGGGCACTTTTCCAACATGGAAGGCACTAAACTTCGCATTCCTCTTCATCTTGACGTGACTTAGGAATGATCAGAACAGACAATTCGAGGGTGAACTTAGCAGACAGAGATAAGCTTGTAAAACGCAAGTGCTTCAGTGACAATGATGGTCCATTCATAAGTTATGAGGATCTGTAATCCTCGTTGGCTGCTGTTAAATTCGCTAAACATTTCCTCGTTGCCATTAAGAATTAACCGCTGTTTTAAACTAGTCTCAAGATCCTTGCCTCGAAGATATAACCCACTGAATGATAGCGAAAATGCAGGTAAAGAGGGGAAAAAAAACTGCATTTCCTTTGTGAAAACTGCACCAGGAGACCTTTTTGAGATAGTCTCACTATGGTAAGTGCCAATGCTTCAGTATAGTCATAAACAAAAACATGTGGAATTTCAGTTTGAACCTTGCTGAAACTCTTACCAAGTGTATCGTGCCCAAGAAGTACTGTTTTCAGTGCCTCAAATGAAAAAACTCTTGTTGGTAGAGAAATAATACATAGGATTCCTCAAGCGGTTTCAGATCACTTTTCCCATTGGATCTTTGTCTGGAAAAACGGTTTTTTGAAGAGAACAAAAAATGCCTCACTTTTGCATTTTTTTCTTGATCCATCAAATATTTAGTACGAGAGTGCACCAGTTAGATGCCACACTCGTTTATAGGGCCATTATACTCTGAAATATAGACGCATACATGGAGAGAGATGGATGAAAAGGACAAGAATACATATACTGACATATAACCATATTGGCTGGCAACACAGAATACAATAAGCATGATGAAAGTAAAACAAAAAGGAAATTTTTGTGCTTTTTTTTTTCAAAAGTAGATGCACTCGAGATGGCTGTAGGCTACGAGAAATATTTTTTTTGTGACAAAGACTTTGGAGATGAAAACCTTTGAGGATTTCAAAAGATACTCTCGAGGAAGTCAACATTTAGCTAAATTAAAAAAAATACTTCTTGGATGGAATCGAAAGATTCGAAACGCTATGCAAACAAATTCAAAATATTTGGAGAAAAATAAAGCCGGGATCTTTTTGATTTATTGCAAAGCGCAACACGATCCATTCGTAAACAGGAGATTTTGACAAAATAAAAATAATCTTAGATGAAAACAGCAATCAGAATAATGGTAGGCCAACCGGGGATTCAATTCTTATGGAAACTGGTATTGTCAATAGAAAAGGATACCTTTTCCTACTGTATAAACATGCAAAATAGACTCAGGGTGAAAACATTGCTTATGTAAATGTACTTTCCCAACATTCATATACCAGTGTTGTCTTCCTCCCCCCTCAAATCCCCATGACGCAGCCTCCCACCCCCTCCAAATTTAATGGGGTATAGAACCACCTACCCCTGACTCGCCAGAAGGCACTACTGCATATACATTCCAAGGAGTTTAAAAATACAGAATACCAATACCATTAGCCGTATTCCATTATTAAATATTATTACATTATATCTAATATCAGCATTTGGAAATCCAATTTTATATTATTGCAAAGATGAAATACTTTTAATCATAATCTAAAATTTATATAGGTATAGAACATCACCCAATTTCAGCATAAGTTCCCAAGGTTTACTGTGGAAAAATGTATTCATTAAAGTTATCGCCTAATAATTTTCATGTCTTTCATTTTTGAAAAATGCCTTAGACAAATGTTTTGGAATTTAAGTCTCTCTGCAGTAGTATGTCAAAAACACTTCATATTATTGCATTAAAAAAACTTCGAGGTTAATATTATAAATAATAAAGCTTCAGTTATTTATACTAGATACATTAAATAAATATCATACATTTTCAAGGATTAAAGATGTTTCTAAATAATCCTTTGAAAAAGAAATCCCTTCATCTCCTTCATAATCAGCATTTAAGCAATACATTTTGGGTTATAACTTATATATTTAATTCTAACGAATAATGCTAAAAATCTGTTTTAACACAGCCGTTGTTTATTTGCACTGTAATTTCTACGTACACGAAACAGATTTTCAAATCGTTTCATTTCCATATGAGGATTCGTGACAAATTAATCAGTGTCGATTCATCAACGTAGATTGCTCCACAAACTAGTTTGGAAACCGTCCTGTGTCCGCCCAATTACTCAGCAGTATGTTTCTGTAAATTTCCCGAGGGGCAAGTATCGATCAGGAGAGCGAGAGATAATAAATAAAAATCTATACTGCAAATCTTTGATCTTTCTCCTCTAAAACCCCTCTCACGGAGAAAATACGTAAAAGCCTTATCTCTGTTGTCCCACTAAAACAAAAACAAGAGTTTTTCTTTCGTCCACGCATATGGCGAGTTATGTTTTGGCACGGTCCTAGGGGTCAAAGGATGGCCCCTGGCCAAACACATTGAGAAGAAAGATGGAAAAGTAGAAGATAGTATTGATTCCAGATGAAATTTGCCCGTTTTATACACTTTTTATATTTTCCTCCATGGCTGATTCGGTAGGAAAGCAAAATCTATAATCGCTGCCCCCAAGGACATTAGATTTTGATTGGAAAATCAGCAGCCATGGCCATCAAAACTGTCCATTGGCTACTCGCAAAATGGATCAATCCGACTCATCGTGTCAAAGCAATCAATACTAAACAGCTTAGAAAACAAACGGAAACAAATTTTGTGAAAATAGCTCGCAGTTCTAACAAAAATCCTTTTACGTCTTCTATAAAAAAAAATATGGAAAAAAACTTTAATAGTACGAGTTAATCATTACTTCTTTCGTAATGCTACGGTTATAAACTCTCTTGATTAATGATTTTAAATAGTTTAAATAGGATTTAAAGGTTTATGCACACGAGCATAAATTCTAGGAACATTTCCAAAGATTTAGTGAACGTATGCTGCAGTTTGACGCATAATACTGTAATAGTACATCAGGAAAAAAATGTTTGAACATAATTTACTCGACATAAATTAACTGACTTGCTGTTTAAAAACATCCATGATTATGTATTTCAATATATATTTTCTATTTAAAACGTTGTCTGTCCAATACAATTTTTTTATTTAAAATACGGTGGTGTCTGTTGCCCTTTAGAAAACGAACTTCTCTACGAGTAACTACAGCATGTAAACATAAAAATTGCGTTAGTTTGGCATACGTTCATGTTGGGAAGTCTTCCAACAAAAATCACATTAATGAAAAACGCATTTTAAGCTTTGATCAAATGCTCGCATCCCAGAAGCATTGTAAACCCGGTTTGCTTATTAAACTGAGAAAGCCAACAAATGATTCTAAGGCACGCAAACAATACGAGCTTAAATTTTTGATTAAATCATAACTGATGCATACGAGCAAATATTGGTTTGCCAATAAAACTATATTCTGTGAATACTAAAATCTACAATTTCTGAGTTGTTCGTTAACATTGAGTTTCTTTTGAACTTATTTTTTTTTCAGAAATTATGCATTAAGTTTTATTTCCTACGCTATAATATTCTCGGAAAACAATATTAATAATACAATCTAGGTCCCTAGACAATATTTGCATATACTCCGTGCAACTCGTCTTTACGAGTAAATAACTCTCTTAATTAAAGAAAATCAATAACAGTAATCATAGAAATCATTTCATGCATGGGTTAAACGCTTACTAATGGAAAAAGTAGTCAGTTGTATCTAATAAGTTTGTTAAAGGTGGATTCAATTCATACGTAATTAGCGTTAAAATTTTTTAAAATATTTGTACATGCAATTTTTACTTTTGCAATATTTGTAATTTCTTTATTGTATTTACCTAAAAAAACGTATTTTAACATTTATTTATTTAACTTCATTTTTTATTCAGATTTGGACTGATTTTAATTAAATGATATATAGTTAGTATATTGGTCATTTAGTTAAAATTTATCCACATCTGAATACATCTTTTTATAAGTATTTGCATATTCTGTTTAGAATTTTGTTCAGCAACTCATAACCAAACAAGACAGAAATGTCATCAAATGTTAAACAAATTGCCAAAGTTAAATATTTTTTGTGACGAATTGGTGATAATATTCTTTTATTTTAAAATTCGACATGTTTTTTTAATGCCAAACTAAGAAACTATCCTAATGTAACAATTTTGTACAATTATAATATCATAATTGATTACATTTCTATCCGAAAAAAAAATAGAAAAACATGCAAGATGGAATTCTCACAATTTTTGAAATTTATTTTCAAATTTAATTAAATTTAAAAAGTTAACATATAATAAGAAAGTTAAAGGCGCATATTTAGATTATTTCGTTTAAATAAATCTAGTTCAATTTGACAGCTAATTAAAGTTTAAGAAATAATCCAATTTTAACGAACAGTTACACAAAATCGGGAACAAGTTCAACTATTCAATGTAAATCTCATACAGTCTTCAATTTATGATACAATTTATAACTTCATATTCTTGGTCGTTTATCTGAAAGACAAGCAAGCATAGCGATACAGATAGGCGTACACTAAGGTCGGAATTTATTTGTCGAGATTGGACATCTCAGTGGCAACAACTCAAGAAACAAACCGTGTTCAACGTTTCGTGAGAGTGAAAACAGGCCCGATTTTGGCGCTCAGAACACACAACAAATCCACGTAGACTCAACTTGGTTTTTTTCTACCACAAACTTCAACGATGCGAAAGAGTCTCGGTCGATACGATAACCAGTAAACATTTTCCTTCATATTTTCACCGCAATTTATGGTTATTTGGTTGGTTTGTTTTGATTTGAATATATCACGGGCTATCTGCGGTGCCACGAGGGTAAGGAAGGCCCCAAACAACCCGGATTCCCTTTGAGGAACATCCTCGTGGTCACGGAAATAAAATTTCGATTTGCCCCGAAGGCAGGCAAACATTGCGAGCATTGATGCTATGCAGTGAAATGGACTATTGGGTAGAAAAGCACTGCAACCTGTGACCGCACTCAAAAAGAGCACAAAAATATATAAATAAATAAGCTATAAACAGGCGGAACACGTGGCAATGACTTAAGGCCAACCGATTGGACGTGATGGGAGAAACAAATCTATCGATGATATACAGGCTGTATTGTGAATGGAGAAAAGATAAAAATGGAAATAGAAAATAAGTACAGGAATGTGCTTTTCTTTTCACTTTAAGAAAACGTAGAGAAAATTGAAATAGGAAACACCGCTTCCATGAATTCTTTTGTATGGAAAACTACAAAAATTTAAAAATGGTGAAAATGAATACATTGTTTTGCTTTACAAAACTATATGTAGCTAATACACATTTATTAATACGAGAAAAAAAATTGAAAGTAAGTTTACAAATTAATTAAAGTTTCATTAAATGCCTCGAATACAATGACGCAGGTTGAAATTAAGTTTCTAAAGAATTGCACGTGCGTTAAATTTGTAAATAAGTCCTCTCTCTTTGTAAAATAGTAGACTAATTTCTATGAGTAAATTCCATTATAACCTTAAATAAAAGTACATTATATGTACATTTATAGCTAAATATATTTTAAGTTGAATTGAATTCTTTTGTCTAGAAAACTTTAAAAAATTAAAAAGGGAAAATTAATACATTGTTGTGATTAACAAAACTACATGTGGTTAATACACATTTATTAATACGAAAAAAAAATTGAAAGTATGTTTACAAATTAAAGTTTCATTAAATGCCTCGAAAACAATGACGCTGGTTGAAATTAAGTTTCTAAAGAATTGCACGTGCGTTAAATTTGTAAATAAGTCCTATCTCTTTATAAAATAGACTAATTTCTATGAGTAAATTCCATTATAACCTTAAATAAAAGTACATTATACATTTATAGCTAAATGTATTTTAAAATGCAAATGAATAACAAAAATATACAAAATGTTATAGTCTTAATTTATTAGAAACACTACATTTGCAAAAAAGCAAAAACTTGATTTTAAAATATGACTTTATATTGGATAAATATTTATATTTGCCAATATTTTTACACCATGAATCGTGTAACTACATCTTATACTATGCATTTTACGAGAAGTGATATTGTATAACAAAATAGGTATTTGTGGAACATATTTATGAAATTTTGAATAATATTTTTGTAGCGTTATCGCATTTGATAATAACATATTCTCAGATTAACTTGGTCGATATAATAAGGAAATACAATGCAGAAATCAATGTTAAATTCATTGAACAGAAATTATAGATGCATTTTAGGCAAGTTAGCAATTTCGTTGGGCTTAATTGATTAAAAGGGGTATTATATCGACTTGGAGGCTATAAGTTTGTGAATTGGGTACAAGGACATTATAATGAACCTAACTCCATTACAAAGTATCGTGGGAGATTAAGTGACATAAGCTGTAGGCTTTAAGAGTTTTAAATCGGTAGTTTGAATAATGTTTTGATTAGTAGATCCCCGACTATTATATCGTTCGCCGCATTATATTACGTGAAATAAATCCCGATTTTTTTGCTAAAAACAGATCTTTAGTGACAGTCTGCCTTTATGGTTTTATCCTAGACTTACAGTTTATGTTGAAACATAGATGGGAAAACTATCTTTTCCGCTTTCCGCCTAGGAAGTTTACATCTTCAGCAATATTGACAACCAAACTGCCTATCTTATAACAACAGCACTTTACAGTGCACATTACAAAAATGAAACTGTAAAGGAAACTTTCTTTTTCCCCTAACATACTTTTTTTTCTGTTTATTTATATTGCTGAATCATAATTTGTTTATATTTTGTAGCTACCTATTTTCGATTTTAAAACGTCCTGTTTTGTAAATGTCATAATAATAGAACTGATATACGAATGAAGGCAAATGCACGTATATATTTATAAAAAAAATACATAGTTTTAAAATACTGTTCAAAATTAGAAATACAAGACACTATACAGTATATATTGCATATATACTGTATACATAGTTAACTTCATAACTATTTGAAAAACAATTTGAGAAAATCTATAAAAATACTAATAAATAATACCGAATAAATTAAACATTATGTGAAAATATGAAATATTACAAATATTGCATAATATCACATTTCTTTGAAAAGTATACAGATTACAAATTCGAAAAAGTTTGGTATCAAGCCTATATTACTTTCCACGAGAATGCCAACATTTAAAAACTATAGAATCAAAAACAAGTTCTCAGTTCTTCAGTATTATTTTACATTTTTCGGTCATTGTTTGCATTATACATGCAATATCAATGTCTTATTTTGTAAACAATTGCTTCACACACAAAAAAAAGATGATAACAGGGTACATTTTTTCTAGAAACCACCATTTTTTTGTATATCAATACCGGACATGATAATTTGTAGCATAGGAGATTTTTGAATTTCACATATTTTCGGTAGGACGATAGATATTACAAAACCCAGGATTTGTTTAACATAAGCTTGGTTTTCAATTTCCATAGTTTTATACTGGTCCACACATCTATTATATTCGCTGTTTTTTGTATGTTTCAGGCTCCTTTAATGGTTGATCGTATTGGATTTCCGTCTTTTTTACTCCGTATTTCTGTTAGCCATCATCATCATCATCATCATATTCGTAGTCGTGGGCACATTTCCTGCATCAGTCCATGTTGCAAGTAACGGTGTCATTACAATGACTGATGATAGATAACAATGATGAAAAACTTCACTTGATTACGGTAAGAGCTTCTATATCATATTTTATTTCATTCTTTTATTGGTAGTTGAATGATTAAATCTCGACATCCATTAAGCGAACAAATCGCGGAAAATCCTCACCTCAAACGCAGTTTTTTTAATTGAATTTGCTTTACAGCGATTACATTATGACTTAGGCATGGCAGTATGTCACTACCAAAAACTTATCATCACAAATTACTTTGCATTAGTTTCTTAACACAAACTTTTAATCTCATCTGTAATCGTGTATTATATCAAAAAAAAGATGTTTTTTTACATAAAATGTCCTAGTTGCATTGTAAAAAGTTATCAATAGCTTGTTTTAGTATCAGCTGAAATATTGCTATAAACCTTTTCATTATTAGATTCACACTATTTTTTCTCAAATCCACAATAAATTGTTAATGCATTAGGCAACATTGAAATATAAAACCACAATGGACTTCAAATTAAACTTGGATTAAGCTGCATGAGAATTTAACTTATTTTATAACAAATTGTTACTAAACTAACTTTGATGAAATATGCATTTCACATGAATTGATATACTATATAATAATCCATGCATGGAAATAATATAAACAGAAAGTTTGTTGGCCATTGTTTATGATTTTTTTTTTATAAAAAATAGCCAATTTTAATAGTCAAGAGATTTTTTCCTTTGTATTTCACTATCGTGATGGATTACACAGCCTTTCAAATTCCCTGTGTTTTGTTCTTAAATTCATGTTTCCTTTCATTTCCTCTTGAAACCGTTTAACTAGGAATAGCTATATTGTTTTTGTTGGCAGGACTTTAAAAATGGACGACCAAAAATATATGAAGTCCATTATTTCTATTTTATGTGGTATTCTTGCCATTACGAGGTTAGCCTGAAAGAATCTTAGAAAAACAAAGCAAATACATCAAATATATAAAATCGCAGCTCTACCACATCCATAAATATTTTAGGATGCTCAATTCTCATTTTGCAGACCACAAAGTAAGATTGATTTTTTTAAGAAGTTTTTAGCAGAGCAAGATGCTTTCTAAGTAATGCTTGAAAATTCCTTTCTCATCATAACTTCTGAGAAATGCAAACAAAAAACAGATGCTCTGCATAAAATCAAGCAAATAATAAACCAATTTCAACTTTGGTAAACGATCTGTGATGTAAGAGATGTTTTAACACTACATTTTTTGAAAAGTATTTTTGCCTTTAATATTTATTTTACTTAGATTTGTTTGAGAAAAATATTGATGTATTGCGTCTCAGGTACATCTTTAAGCAGTATCAAAGACTTTCTTCCTGAGAAATCTTACCAACGAGTATATTGTTCAATTATTAAATGATTTTCCATATGATGTATTGCTACACGATTTTTCCATTTCTTGAAAGGTTTTTTTTTTCGTTTTCCAGAAAGTATGTTTATCTTTCATACAAGTAACTTTTGGATAGGTTTTGAAATATACGATATTCATAAATGAGACTTGAACAACCAAACATTCATTCGGTCTCCATATCTGTGTTTCTGATAACTGGAAAATTCAGTATTTACCAAACTTTCCAAACCAGAACCTATGTTGAATCTATGAAGTGATTTCATCTTAACATATAAGTAAGTTTGCAAATAATATTTCAAAGTGATTTTAGTAAATAAAACTGAACACGTTACTTGCACTTTATGAAATGAAAACATTTTTGCAAAATTGATCACACTAAGATTAACACTAAGATTGTGCATTGATATTGGTTCTGCCTGAATCAAAATGTTGTAACCAAACCTCACATTATGAATAAACTGCAAAAATAATATCTTTCAATATCTTTGATATTTTCCAAAAAATGCATCCTTTGTTTATAATTTATATAAAATTATTCCTAAAATCAGCATCGTGCTTGTGTTTTAAAACTTAATGTTGATACAATATACCGAGCATGTTGCTAAACTGGATGTTTTGAAAATATGTTCATTTTAGTGCTAACTTACTGTTTAAATTATAGGGTTTACTATAATGTTCTAATTGTGCTTAGTTTTATATTTTTTTCTAATTTAAATTTAAAACCAAAAGTTTGTAAACATGAATTTTACAACGTTATTCCTGGCGCATTACGAATATTTACAGCTTTTTATTCTGCGCCATTAATTCTCATCAGATTTAGTATTTCACCGAATCCAGTTGCTCACGACATCATAAAAGCGGTGGCCTCCATTTTTTCTATCTTATATTTTATTTCATACACGGTGAAAAAAAGCCAGAAATGTATTTATATAGACCAACAAGAAAAAAAAACTATATTTCACAATCAGCCATTGTTTTCTCATTGGTAGCTGCAGGTCATAGTCTCATCAAATAAATCATGTTAGAACTTTCGTATGTACCTAGGCTACTCTATGATATCCCTCGTGTGTGCCATAATCCGTAAAAGTATATACCAAAAATAGTTCAGCCTCTCTTTTTGGGCACCTCTGTATATGACGAGAATCAATTGAAATTTGAGAAATAGGCGTTTGTATCACAAATGTTGTTATATTTGTTCAGAAACCCAAAATTCCATAACAAATGCTATAAATTTATGATTTGCTTGTATTTATAAGCCTTGAACAAAACAACACCCTGTGTTAGAATTTGTTTCATGTAACAATTTTTATCAAAAAATTCTAGAAATCTACTGTTGATCCCATCAATGATTAGATTATGGTGCAATTGCAATGTCAGATCTTTCAGACACTTTGTAGGGTAATTTAACATTGCAACATTTTATTTAATGTTTTACAAATTTAAATAGTTTACTTTGAGGTTTTAACAGCAGTTTTTAATAAAAATGCTTTTATAAGCCAATGTTATGCCTAACATTGGAGGTCTCGTATTAATTTATTTGCACAAATTGGGCAGTGAAAAACTTTAAGCAGCCATAACATATTTCCGCAAAAAAAAAAAAATAAATAAAAAAAAAAAAAAAGAAATAGGTGTAGAGTTGCCAAGAAACTGTCAGGAAACCCCTGCAGGAATTGTCGAAAATCCTTTTCTAATGGAGTCGGTTTCCCCATCCACCATATTTGTAAGTTTCCCCATCCAATCTATTTTATTTTGGGCGGCAAAATTGCACGTTACATTCAACCTCCAGCAAAATTCATTTTTCTTAGATGGTTTTCACTTTGCCATATCAACGACAATGGCAAGTTTCAATGACAAACCCATGCAGTAACTAAACTCAAAGACAAAATAACCGAAATTGTTTTGGCTGTGAGGCACATTTCATTAAAAATAATTGAGACACACATTTAAAGAAACTGGATATATATGATGGAAATATACAAACATGTTCACTAAATATAAATATAACATTTCAATACATTAATTTATACATAGTTTTAGGTTACATTTATATTAAGTGGAAAATGTGTATGTAAAAAGTTATCTTAAAACCAATAGACATAAGAGAAAGTATTATATTTATGCACAAAATTAAATGTAAAACTAAAAAAAATTACAAAGTATAAAAATGAATAATTTGTCTTTATGTTTAAAATATTGTCTGAAATATAACTTTTTGTTATATATATAAATAAACACTTTCGAAATTAAAGCAAATTATATATGTGAATTGTTTCGTTTTTATACAATATACGAAAATAATAATTTGCGGGAAAGCCAGTAATAGCTTCCATATAGCGAGTAAGTAGGAAATAATATATTTGAAAAGAAAACATAGACCACATTTTGGAGAACATAATGCAAGTTTCTTAGCAAATTATTGTATTTTTATAATAGGCATATGCAGGCCTAAAATAATGGAATAGAGGAAAAGGAGTAACAATGATGGGAATATGGATAGTGTAAGAATCGATGTAAATAGGGGGATTTCGAGAAAGTCCTTTGTTCGCTGTAGTTAATAAGAAAATAAGCCCTAAGTGGATTTTGATAATAAGGAAGAGAAGAAGTTTTGGAAATGCATCTGCTAATCAGCCATGGGTCTGATGCAATTACGACTACTTCCATACGCTTAATTAAATAACTTCGTTAGAAATTGAAAGTATGAGCAAGCGAAAAAGGAGAATGTATAGGTTCCGACTTACGACGGTGGATCACGTGCCACCTATATATGCGCTACTCCAGATAATCGGAAACCCTATATAACTATATAACACCAGTTATGGAAAGTTTTCAAAATCTGAGAATAACTTTGTTATAGCCATGCGTTAATCAAGATGGCACAAACACCATATAATAGTGACAATGATCTACTATTCGAAATTGTTGGAATTTGAAATGTATGTAGGTATTAATCGGATAAATGTACAGGTATAAATATGCCCATAATTGAGTCCTATTCTATGTTCACATATTGGGCAAACATGCACATAAATGAGCCATATCCTAAACGGAACCCAATAATCAAAGGCACAATTATTGGTATACTTGCACGTGACATTATACTGCATATACATGTATAACTGTTTTATTTGAGATATAATGTATATGCATTGTACAGTACAAACATTTTTATGCAAGTAAGGGTTAAATTTCGGAATTTTAGAAAAATACCTACATTTTTATATACATAAAAAAAATTGTGTATAAAAGAACATGCATGAAGTTTCATGAAATTTGCAATACGACCTGGGTTAAGAAGTTGCACAAGACATACATACTGTAATTACACATGTACCATTGAATTAGAGCCATATTTCATGTTCATGTATGTACATACAAGTATCTAATGTATAGAATTGTTTTGTACGTATATGGCAATTTTCCACCTGGTGATTACAACGGATAATAGGTTTATGTTCATGTCATTATCATCGATCCTGATGTCGCTTTTTTTGAAACAGTGAAAATTCTTGCCACTAGCGCCACCTAGCCGGCTGACCCAATCGATCCGAATCCATAATTTCCTATTGCTTTCACATTCGGAAAGTGTCCAAGCGTCCATATTGTAAATGTTTTATTTGCACTCAACGGCTAAAATGTCTTTCAGACAAAACACCGGAGACATTGTGTGTTTACCAAGCCCTGACAAAGGTGAAATGGTGCTGAGAGTAAGTTGAGTGCATGAATTTCGTGGTTTTCATCCCTTTGAAACCGATCCTAGAGCGGAAGTTAAAAGGCTTCAGTGTCACTGGTTAATGGAGAAACAATCGCCATCTAATTAATTAATTGAAGAGTTTTATAATGGAATTGATGAAAACTTTATTGGAAGAATTGGGCCTTCCACTTGAAACTGAAAACACAGGGGAACATGATTCCAAAGCTAAAATTCAATTATGATCGTTTAGGAAGATTTTTACCTCATTATCAATAATAGCAACGAAAGTTATCGGCTTTGAAAGTTTCAAAAGTTTTGGAAATGTTGCTTTTCGTAAATCTTATAGTAAACTCGTTCTTAAATTGCGTGTTTCATGACGTTTTAGTGTCACAGTTACGTTATATCTCAAATATAGTTTTCGATTTAACTTACCTAAATCTTACAAAATTTTCTCTATATTTAATATTAATTTTTAAATTTTTTTTTTAGCCGATTAAAAAATTAATTTGCATAATATCGTTTAAAATCTGCATTTATCCGCGCACTCTCTCTTTTTCTACGTGACCTCGCACATTTCAACCGATTTTATGCAATTTCATTATTTAATCGGATAAAATTAATCGCGTGACCACCTACTCTCTAATAATATAAGAAATAAGGTAATGTAGAAGTGACTTTCCAAAAATCGCTTGTTAAATCGCAGCTTGGAAATTATGTTAATTTTCAAGTTATTTGTCGCTTTTTACAACTTACTTCAGAATTAGATCAATTTTATGAAAAATGGAAATGTTGAAATGAGCTGAAATAACATGTTTTACTTTAAAATGTTCAGAATTGCTATTCCAGTCCTTGTGTACTTGTGATGTTACTATTACAGTGACAGTTTGAATCACGAGGGCATTAAATATCATATTATATGCAATGCCCTCTATCGGATGGGATGCCCATTTTTCTCAAAATAATTCTGTTTCATACATTAGGTTGTGATGTCCATTTCTCCAACAACATTACCCTGAGCCACACATGATCAGCGTTTTTGGTGTTCTCAACATCTAGCACATCGCATGTTAAATCGCAGCTTGGAAATTATGTTAATTTTCAAGTTATTTGTCGTTTTTTTACACAACTTCCATCAGAATTAGATCAATTTTATAAAAAGTGGAAAAGTTGAAATGTTTTACTTTAAAATGTTCAGAATTGCTATTCCAGTCCTTGTTACTTGTGATGTTACTATTAAAGTGACAGTTTGTATCACGGGGCATCATATTATATTATGTATATAATGCCTTCTATTGGAAGGGATGCCCAATTTCCCCAGAATAATTCTGTTTCACCCATTAGGTCCCATATCGGTTGAGATGTCCATTTCTCCGACAGCATTTCCCTGATCCACATATCAGCGTTTTTGGTGTTCTCAACAACTAGCACATTTTCATTGCCCTCTATCAGATGGGATGTCCATTTTGCCAAGAATAATTCCATGCTCCATATGCATATATTATCCATTTTTGGTATATGTGTATAGCACTGCCCTTTATCGGATGAGATGTCCATTTCTCCGACAGCATTTCCCTGATTCACATATCAGCGTTTTTGGTGATCTCAACATCTAGCACATTTTCATTGCCCTCTATCAGATGGGATGTCCATTTTGCCAAGAATAATTCCATGCTCCATAGTCCATATATTATCCATTTTTGGTATGTGTATATCAACAGCATATTAGCACTGTCCTCTATCGGATGAGATGTCCATTTATCCAACACTATTTCCCTGATCCACATATCAGCGTTTTTGACGTTCTCGACATCTAGTACATTGGCATTGCCCTCTATCGGATGAGATGTCCATTACGCCATACAGAATGTTTCCATGGTCCACATAAACTTGTTGGCATAAACTCTGCGTTTGATGGTGTCGTTGATTTAGGACGTCTGGACCCAAAGCTGCATTTTGGCTTTGAGCACGTTTTCCACGTTGTTTTCCCCACGCAGTGTGATTCAAGAGTATATTTATAGGCCGATTTCCCGTCGGCCAGGCAGGCCGTTGACTCTGCTGTACAATGTTGTAAGCCCCCTGTTTATACAGAAACACGTATCGTATACGCCTGCTACAATCCTTTAACGTCTTGCTAATCTCCTAAAGTACATTCATGGTTATAGATGCCAAACCTCGCCGGCAGATAAGACCGGAGCCGCAATCAATAAATGAAGGTTACGCTAAGGTTTCGATACCAGGAGGGCTCAATGCGAACAAGAGTAAAGAAACAAAGGAAAGGATCGGCTTTAAAGACAAGAAAAACCAAAAGGAAAAATGAGAAAAAAGTCAAAAAACACGACATGGGTTCAGAGTTTGGTGATGCTTTCACTAAACGATGGAGATGTATCTGTCAGTGAAATCCTTTGCTGAGGTCAAGGTACAATTAACCCTTGGACTTTTTCAATGGGCTTGTTTCGCTGAACGAGCGACGTTTCGCTGAACGAGCGACGTTTCGCTGAACGAGCGACGTTTCGCTGAACGAGCGACGTTTCGCTTAACGAGCGACGTTTCGCATAACGAGTGTCGTTGATAGGGGAATCCCCGAATTGTGCGATTGTTTCGTTAATCGTTTCACTTAACAAATGTTTCGCATTACAAGTAAGACTTCGGAACAAATTATGCTCGTTATGCAAGGTTGTTTTTTTTTACCTTGAGAGTTGTTCCTTCCAGTTATGCGAGGTTCCACTGTATACAAGTGTACTTAAATAGGGAAATAGGATACAAAAGAAATCCCTATTTCAATTTGTGTTCAAAGTTAGCACCTTTCTCCGGAAACAGTTTCAAAAATTGCCTAGCACTGTAATTTTTCGTTTCACGCAAAAAACTTATCGCGGTTCTTTTTTCTTCAGTGAACGCCATTTTGAAAGACAAATTCGAATGATTACGTCATT
>JAQGBW010003587.1:0-15930 GCA_034698625.1 Julus scanicus | reverse complement strand
CTGGAGGACTTTCACCCCAGGTTGTCGTTTACGGTGGAGCATGAAATTGATTCTAGTTTAAGTTTCCTCAACGTAAAAGCCATCAGAAACAGTGACGGCAGTTTCCGAACAGAGTTTTACAAAAAGCCCACTAACTCCGGGAGGTATTTAGATTTTTTGTCTTATCACGACATAAAACATAAGAGGAGTGTTGTTAGATCCGTCCTAAATCAGGCTATTAAACTCACGTCTGATCCAGTTGCTAGAGAAAGAATTGTTGAAGAAAATATTGAAATTCTGAAGAGAAACAATTATTTAATCAAATTTATTTTAAATGTTAAACACAGCATTTTGCATCCTGAAGAACGTGATAGAGGGAAAGAGGTGGGCTCGGAACAGAAACGGTTTATTTCAATGCCGTATAAAAAGGGTTTACCCTGTAAAATTTATGCGTTTCTGAAGGACTGTAATGGTGTCGTGGCCCCGAGGAGTCGTAACACGGTTAGGTCCTTCCTTCCCTCTTTAAAGGATAAAAGGGAACATGGGTCACAGTGCCAAGTTGTATACGAGATCCCCTGTGGCACATGTGACTTTGTATACATAGGCCAAACTAATAATTCATTGGAAAAGCGTATAAAACAACACCAATACGATGTGCGGAACCGGAAGGTGGCGAACAGTTCTATAGCTAACCATGTGTTGAGTGAACGCCCGGGACACTGTATGAATTGGGGGGTAGCAGTCATTATGGGTGACCCTCGTTTGAAGGCCAGACTATTAAAAGAAAGTTTTTGCATCCAACATCACCCGAGAGCGATGAATCTGGGTATTCATCGTGGGTCCATTCCTCAAGGATATCAGGAAATCCTAAAAAGTGAGAGCCTGCGTCGCGCACGGGGCCGCCTGCCCTTTTCAAGGGGTCCTCAGGGACTGGGGACATCTAGAAGAGATAATAACCCCTTGACTTTTCCAAATAACGTGGCCCTTCTTAATAAAAATAACAATAACGGTAGTGCCAATAAGAATATTAAGAGGGATAGGAAAATCTCCACGGATGGGAAATTTGGCAGTAAAGACCCCGCCGCCCCTTTATTGCCGCTGTTTGTGACGCAAGCGAGCACTGGTGGTGATAGAAATGGTATGGGGTCGAATGCTAGTAATTTGGGACATGGACCCCCTTCCGTCCACCTCACCTTGCCCCCAGCTTTTCCATTTCGGCCACCCCCCCTTCGTTTCTTCTATCACAACCTGCGAGAAATGTTTATTTGGGCCACACTTCAAATGACATGTTGGGGGTGAATGGACCTTTGTTAGGGGCTAATGGACCCTCGATAACGGTGTCTGGTTATCCCTTGCTTAATAGTAATGGTAGCATAAATTTGATCCTGCCGCCACAGTTAGCGAATTCGATGGGGACACCTAATTGGCCACAGTACGGGGAGGCTTGTAATTGGCTTGTGCCGCTTGGGACTTTGCCTCCGCGGCAGTAAGCTTGTTGTGTGGCGCTGATTGGTTGGTTGGCTGTTTGCCTGGTTTGGCTGATTGTGTTGCTTTGGTTGTGGGCGTTGTTGGCATTGCGTTTTTGTGGCGAATGGATGCGTGGTGGAGGTGCGATTGGTGTATCTCATGGCGTAAGTGTTCCTTGTGCTTTGGTCGGTATTTTTGGCCTTATTACCGGTATGCGTTTTGAGCGTAATTATTGCCGTTATTGAAATTTAATTTTGGGGTTCTTGGCCGTGTTTTTGAGGCCCTTGATTGTCGATTTTTGTTTGTGAATGGGGTTTGTGCTAAAATTATCTTCAAAATGGGAAAAATTTTCAAAAAATATGTTTCAAAAAATGTTCAAAATTCTGGATTGTCTATAAAAAAATAATTTGAAATGTCTTGTCCAGGAGCGTGTTGTAACACCTTGATCTTTGGTTGGTGTTATTGTCCGTTTTGGATATAGGGCAATTGTTAACTTGTCAGGTGTGAATTTTGAAATGGTGAATTTTACAAAAAATTTATATTTCAGTGGTTTTAATATCTTTTAATGAATGTTTAGTGTTAATGAGTGGTCGGCATTTGGCCATTTCTGTGGTTGGCCTGGACCTTGCACCGTGTTGGGGATTTGCTTGTGCCATTTTACACTATTGCATTGTTGGCCATTTTGGCGCGTAGATTTTGGCGGCTTGTTTTGACCGTGTCCTTGCAATTGTTTTGTTTAGTTGGCTTTGCTCAAAATGGTTTCGTCTTGCGGGATGAGTGCGTGTGGTGATTAATCATGGTTTTTGCTTGACCACCGCGGGCTGGTGGCTTCGAATTTT
The DNA here is from genome assembly GCA_034698625.1 of Julus scanicus. Taxonomy (NCBI): domain Eukaryota; kingdom Metazoa; phylum Arthropoda; class Diplopoda; order Julida; family Julidae; genus Julus; species Julus scanicus. Next base: position 13,645 of record JAQGBW010003587.1, on the reverse strand, counting down.
CTGCAGGTAATTTCTTGCTCTGCCTTTGGTGGCATGTTGTTTGGGGTGCTCTCGGCTTGCGTATCTTTTTAATGAAATTTTAAACTTTTATTATGTATGATTGTAAAAATTTTGGTGTGTTTAGTTGCAATTAATAGTAATATTGGCAACGGTTTTTTAAAAAATTTTGTGGGGTGTGCTGCCCCCATGATATACATCTTTACTTATGGCTGTCTTCCTTTGTCTTTTTGTTGTAGTTTTGTATGGCCTGATGAAGTCCACTTGATGGACGAAACGTTGCCGAAATAAAGTTTTACTTTATGATGACCTACACTTCCACCTTTCCTTACACCTGCGGAAGTTGTTCGAACGCCTTCGCGAATATGGCATCATTATCAATCTCGACAAATCCATGCTCGGAGTCTCCCAGCTGAATTTCTTGGGTTTCACGGTCACCGCAGCGGCATCACACCTCAAGCAGAAAAGGTCTGTGCCATCAACGAATACCCGGAGCCCAGCAACATTTCCAAGTTAAGCCAAATCCTCGCGATGATGAACTTTTACCGCCGGTTCCTACCTGGAGCTGCTTTCCTACAGGCATCACTCAACGAATACCTGAAAGGGGCCATCAAGAATGACAAAACACCAATCTCTTGGACAGACGTTACATTGCACTCTTTTCAGCCGTGCAAGGAACAGCTAAAGAAGGCAACTCTGCTGGCTCATCCTAAACCCGATGTGCTTCTTGGGTTAAGTCGACGCATCGGATTCTGCAATTGGGGCTGCATTAAAACAACTTGTGGGCGATCGTTTCCAACCTCTGGCGTTTAACACCAGTAAACTCTCCCTGGCCGAAACAAAGTACAGTGCGTACGACCGTGAACTCCTTGCTGGTTATGCCGCAGTTAGGCATTTTCACCACCTGTTGGAGGGCCGCGCGTTTACGCTATTCACCGACCACAAGCCTCTCATCTTTAGCTTTAACCAACGTCCAGAAAAGGCAAGCCCCCGCCAGGCACGACATATCGACTTCTTGGGACAATTCACCACGGACATCCGGCACTTGTCTGGGGCGAACAACACCGTAGCTGACACACTATCCCGCATAGCCATCACCTCTGCTCCGCTGGACATCGAGTCCATCAACTGCACAAGCAGATGGCCCAGGCTCAAGAGAGATGAGCTGAAATCACTGCTCAGCTCTGCCACCGGACTTACGCTAAAGATGATCGCCCTGCCCGACTCCGATGTCAACCTCATTGCGATGTATGCGGCGCATGGTTTTCTAAAACGTACATCAACTGTCTCACCATTAACTGTCCATGCATTCGACCGACACGGAAGCTCCTCACATTACGTTTTGTGTGGCCAGCCATCAACTCTGATGCAGCTACATGGATGCAGTCATGCACTGGATGCCAACGTTTTAAGGTGTCGTGCCACGTTACTTTGGCACACGAACACTTTGCGGTCCCGAATGTTTGCTTTTCGGTCGTCCATGTTGACCTGGTGGGTCCACTTTCCCCATCCGAAGGCTACGCTTACCTGCTGACGTATGTTGACCGTTTCACACGATGGGTTGAAGCTTTTCCCATCCCAAACATCACCGCCTAGACTGTATGCAGCATTTTCTACAGTGGCTGGTTCTCTCGATTTGGCTGTCCCGACCAGATCATTTCTAACAAGGCGGGGGTGGAAAACGTGATGGAAGGTGGGGTGCGTGTAGGGAACAAGGTGAGGGATTTGAGTGTTTGAAAACTGGTCCTTGATGAAGGGTGGTGTGGAAGGGGGATGTAGGTTTGGCAGTGTGAGAGTTGGGATTAACAGGAAGTGAGGTTTGTGTGGGGAAGGAACAAATATGCTTGGAAGGTAACACACATATGGCAAGCATATCAGGGAACAGGATGGTGCGTCAAGTTTGTACACCAGTGGATGCTTTGAAAATTCAAGGTAAAGTTATAAGGGGTTAGGGAAGAGCAGAACCTGGCTTGGAGGACACCACCATAGAAAACGAGTTACTGAGCTATGTGGGTGGGAGACCATGCATTTTTCCGGGCCTCAAAGAAGGAGAGATCATTGCACATTTTGAATTCTGTTATTTTCTTCTCTTTCATATATTTGGAGCACTGTCAGGACCAGACGGGATGAGCCTCTTTAAAGTTGGCACAGTGTGATTTATCCTCGCACACTAGGCCATGAGCTTGTTTGCTGCTGCTTCCGCAAAGGACCTTTGATTGGCAGGCTTGCTTGGTGTGACCGAAGTGCTGGCAGTTGAAGCAGCTAATAGGGTTTGGGATATTAGGATGTTCCAGCAGGTACAAGTAGCCCAGTTTGACATAGTCAGGGATTTTTGTGAGTACGAACGTCACAACGTATTATGTGGAGTACAGCCAACATAAGTAGCTGACAAGTTTGTCTTCCGTGGAGAGGAATAGATTGAAGCAGCTTGATCACCCCCTGGTGGAGTTCAGGGTAAGGGTGGGCATAAGTGTTGACGATATGCGAACCAATGCTCAGTAATTGTGGTAACTGAGTAGCTTGGGAAGCATTTGCAGCATTAGGAAGTAGTGTGCCATCCCGAATTTTCTTGATGTGGAGCTTTTCTGCTCCAAGGAAGCCGAAGATGGCATGATGGATGATGGATGGGAAGACTATCAAAATAGTCCCCATCAGCTTGTTAAATAACAAAGAATTTTGGTAGTGAGGGTGTGGCGGTTTGGTTGGACAGTGGCGGCTCCAGGGGTCTAGGGCAACATATCGTCTCAAGGCGTGCGCTAGCATGTCAAGAATAGAGAGAGAAAAAAACTGGGCGGGTCCGATTAGGCTGGGCGTGGGGCTGATTAGGCCTACCGTTGCGTACCACTCCTTTTTGGAGTATCCCGGTAAGAAAAATCCACCAGTTGGCAAAGGCTGCACATACAGTGGCAAAATTAAAGAAACCTCCAGGTAATGTTATCAGTGGAGGAAGGTGAAAGCCCAACCTTCCTGCACAGAATAACTAACACATACATAAAAAACTTAGGGAATTAATCCCTTTCTCCTCTACCCCACAACCCTCTATATTTAAACTTCACTTCACTAAACAAGAATAATAAGTAACAATAAAAGGAACTCCTGGCAGTACAGCCCCTATCCTCATCCTAACAGATCTTTTTACAAACATTCCGAACAATCCTCTAATTGATGAACTATTACATACATAAATAAACTAAGGGAATGAATTCCTTCCCCCTCTACCTCAGAACCCCCTTAATTTAGACTTCTCCTTCACAAAACAAGAATAACTAGTAACAATAAAAGGAACTACTGGCAGTACAGCCCACAGATCTTTTTAAAAACATTCCCAACAATCCCCTAATTGATGAACTATTGACTGTATTCAACTATACCTTAACCACACACTTTTTTAAACATAATGGACAACATAAACATATATCCCATACATAAAAAGGGGACAATAAAAATCAAACTAAATACAGACTTGTAAGTCTCATTTTAAATCCAGCCAAACTGCACATGTTCTTGATCACACAACATGCTTTAGAGTGAGCAATAACCAATCAAATAATTCTAGATGAACAGCCTTTCTACATGGCAGGGGCCACATAAAATGTCATCAGACTTTCCTGACCCAGATCACCCATTTATGACTTTATGGCTAACATGGCCTGGGTATTTAAACCGGCTAAGCATTCTATACAATAGGCTTAAATCCATGCATTTGGGCTTCCTACAAAAATTATTGATTAACATATTATCTTACTATATGCAGCTTCCATGTCAAAGTAAGATGGCAGATGTATACAGCAAACCCATAAAAATTACTTCAGATGTCTTTCAAAGCGACCCACTTAGCCCTGTTCTTTTCATATTGTTTCTCTTGGACTAACCAAAGTTCTTGCCAATATCAAGGGGCCGTGTGCTGGACAAAACACATGTTCATTGCCTACTTTACGCTGATGATGACCTGCTTCTAGCTCCCACTTAACGAGCTCTGTAAGGGGCTCTCACCATATGACAAAAATATATGCAGCTTAACTCCTTTAAAAAAGCACTTCTAAATCTGTAATAATCATATTCAACCAAAGGTGTCGAAAAAACACCAGACCAAGCATTTTGTTGGGGAATACTGCTCGAGGTTGTGAATTCATGGACATACCTCGGCGTTATTAAACCAAATTAAATAGATAGGTATATCTTTTAACTAAATTGTTATACACAAAAAATAAAACTATATTCCCTTCCACGTAATCCTTTTCTTCTACATTCTATCCTCCAGTAAAACCAATAGCACGGCTTTGTGTGCATGGATGGTTCCTCACGCCTTGAATGCATTCCAGGAGCGATTAATACGAAGGGTGTTCGAGTTAGACCCCATTGACTTAGGTTACCTCCTACACAATGAGAACAGGGCAGTTCCCACTAACATAACCCACCTCTTACAGACATTTAACCTTTAGGATGCAGCTGCCAAAAACCCTCCTCTAAATTGCCTTATTTCTTAACAGCTATTTCTTTCATGACTTGATTGTCTCCCAATATCTATAATCGCTTGAAACACTTACTCATTCAGGAACAACGTCAGCAACATGACACATACATAAACACCCATGGATGGTTCCTCACGCCTTGAATGCATTCCAGGAGCGATTAATACGAAGGGTGTTCGAGTTAGACCCCATTGACTTAGGTTACCTCCTACACAATGAGAACAGGGCAGTTCCCACTAACATAACCCACCTCTTACAGACATTTAACCTTTAGGATGCAGCTGCCAAAAACCCTCCTCTAAATTGCCTTATTTCTTAACAGCTATTTCTTTCATGACTTGATTGTCTCCCAATATCTATAATCGCTTGAAACACTTACTCATTCAGGAACAACGTCAGCAACATGACACATACATAAACACCCTATTTGCACATTATCTGATTGAAACCATAAAAATCATCAAAAAGAAAACCTAACACAGAAAACCGAGCATTGTTCGCGAATGTTTGCGAGCGTTTGCAACGTTCACAAACGTTCGTGAACATGCAGGATGGGTTCCTGTTTCCACTGCCTGAGAACGGTTTGCGAGCACGTGCTCAAGAGCATTCAACATGGCTCCCGGGTTATCCAAGCTGTCCATCTGTGCTGCTTCGATAGTTATACTATCAGAAATAGAGAAACGCCAACAGAATTCATTTTTCCCCATGTTCCAAAGCAACCTCTATTTTTAGGGCAATTTCTTGCCAAGCATCACATTTTTTTGAATTTGTTGTCATGAAACTTATGGTCGGGTTGCCAAAGCTCTGCCTTGCTTTTGTACAACCCTATAAGCTCAAGGCATTATTCTGGGTCCCAATTTATGTTAAAAAAAACACACAATTCCCACAAAAATAAAAACAATTAATGCACAAAAATTTAAAAACTCCCGCAAAAACTTTTGAAAAAACTCAGAAAAAAAAACTTCACGCGATTGCAAAAACTGTCTGCTCAAATTCTCCGTTTCCACTGGACGCGCAACGAACACTGGCTTCCTTTGAGCATTTGCCAGTTTACCGACATCGAGTGGGACTGCCGCGAACGACCTAGGACAGGGTTCACGAACTCTGCATGGCACGAGCGATTGTTTCCACCAACAGCGCATCGTGTTGCCAACGTTTGCAAACACTGTTATTCTAATTATTGTAATTCTTATTATTGTAATTCTTCCATAGCTGATAAGATACACACATATACATATGCCTGTACCAATAAATATTTTAACTTGTAGAAAACCAGGCATGGAAAAACATCTGGTGAGGACAGGATGTTTAATCAACTGTTGAAATTAAGTTACAGACTTGTCAGTGGTTGATGACTTATCATTGTAAAGGCAGGACAAGGAATGGTAAAACAGAGGGAAAAGTAAAATAGCTTCCATCCTGTAATTGGCACCAGCACTATCTGGTGGCAACTTCGTTCAACGTAAGATGGCGGGAGATTCAAAAGTAAAGGCGCGAGGGCACCCCGGGAAACTAATCCCAACACCTCTTCTTGCCTCTGTGGATGTAGCTTGTTGATCTCATTAGGGACCCGCACAGAGAACTTAAAACCGCTACGTTGAGGTCTTGAGCAAAAGCTCCAAACAATAAGCTTTGTACCTTTCCCGAGGTAACGGCTTTGTGAAGAGGTCGGCCACGTTATTCTTTGAAGGCTTATACTCGAGGCGGATAATGTCCTTCCCAACTAATTCCCGCACGAAATGATGAGCGACGTCGATGTGGCGGGTGCGAGCACTGAAGCCTGTCCGGTCCGACTCAGACACCCAAATTCATCCTTGATTATCCTCAAAGATGATGGTCGGGCCATCTACAGGCTTGCTGTAGATATCACCGAGTAGACGACGGAGCCAGGGCACTGCACGCACGGCTTCCGCAGCTGCGATGTACTCTGCCTCGGACGAAGAACATTAAACTGTCGTCTGTATGCGGCTTGTCCAAGCAATCGTGGATGGACCAAACCGGAACACAAAACCGGTCGTCGACTTTCGATCAGATCGGTCAGCGGCCCAGTCAGAGTCAGCGAATCCCTCAAGTCGGGGAAATCGCGTGGCGGCATACTCTACTAGTCTCGAGGTGTTTGAGGCGGCATAGTGCAGCTTCCAGTCTAAAGTACCCCGGAGATAGCATAGAACATGCTTTGTTGCCAGCCAGTTGGATTCTGTCGGGGATTCCACTCGACGGTACAGAAAACCGACAGCTGTGGCAATGTCGGGTCGCGAGACACTTGCTAGATAAAGCAGTGACCCGACTACTGCTCGATAGTCCGGACCAACCGGCAAGGGCGCACTCTCCTCCTGGGGAGATGGAAGTAAATTGACTACCATGGGAGTGTCCTTTGGTTTCGAGTGACGCATCTCGTACAGTTCAAGCAGTTGTTCGATCTTGCTGCACTGATGCATTCAGATTGATCATCTTGATGGCACCTCTCTAGCTCCATTCCGAGATAGCATGCTGCGTCGCCCAGGTCTTTGACCTCAAAATGGCTGCCTAGTCTTTTTCTGACATTGTCAGTCACGGCTTCGTTTGCACCGACAACCAGGATGTCATCGACATAAACGACTAAGTAGGCGGGTACTCCTTTAGTGAAGCGTATGAAGAGGCAAGGGTCAGCGGTCGATTGCGTAAAACCAATGGCTGCGAGAGCTGCAGTAGCTTACTGGTTCCATTGTCGAGCTGATTGTCGTAGACCGTAGATGGATTTACAGAGGCAAAGTACCTTGTTTTTAGCACCCCGCTCGACAAACCCCTCTGGCTGCTTCATGTATACCTCTTCGTCAAAGTCTGCGTTCAGGTACGCCGTCTTAACGTCAAGATGACGTACGTGAAGATTATGGGTGGCAGCCACGGCAAGAAGAGTCCTTACCGTGTCATGGCACACCACTGGTGAAAAGGTGGCATCATAGCCGACACCATAACATTGGGTGAAGCCCCGTCTCACAAGCCGGGCTTTTCTAGTGATTTGACCTCAAGTACCGGTCTTCACTTTGAAGACCCAGCGTAAGGAGACAGTTCTCCGGCAAGGTGGCAAATTCACAACATCCCATACATGAAGTCTCTTTATTGCAGTCATCTCGTCTTTTGCTGCATCGGTCCAAAGTCGGCGCCCACGATCGGGCAGCTTAAGGACGTCTTTCCAGCCCACCGGGTCAAATACCATGTGAACGTTGGCGAATCTGGAGTTGGCCCGAATCCTCAGGCTGTTTTGCCTGTCGTGGCAGACGAGGTCGAGTCGATACCTGCGGTTCGGGCAGGCGAAGAGGATGAGAACCTACTGTAGTTTCGATCTGGTCAGTAGGTGGGATCGCTGGATGTGCCGCTTCAGGACGTCTACGTTGTTGCTGCGGCAGGGACAGCTCATAGTCCACATCGCTGTCACTGTCGCCTCTAAAATCCACCGTCGATGCCTTGCGGTAACCAGATGCGGTAAGCCCTCCCCTCCTGAATCCGTAGGCGCCCAAGGATGAGCGTAGAGGCTGCTCTGTGCAGTTTAACTGCTAATCATCAAGAGGCTGGGAAGGAGGTGACTCGTCTCCGAATTCATCTTCTTCTGGCGGATCTTCTAAGAGAGGCGGCTGCTGGTCAAACGCATCTTTCTCCACGATGCGGACAGAATGCGCCACCCAGACCTAGCCAGTATGTGGGTCCAGCACACGATACCCTTTTGTGAAACAACTGACTCCAATAAGAAGATCAGCCCTAGTCTTATCGTCCCACTTGCTACCTGCCCTCGGGCGTAAACTGTAAACCTTGCTTCCGAAGACCCTCAGGTGAGCCATGTTAGGCTTCTCTCCTTGTGGCTCAAGAAGTAAAAAGGTTCTTTTTCGAATAGGCACTTTTCTTTGTTGAGCCTTGCTCCATGCATGAAAAGACGTTCGATAACTTTCAGTGTTAACTGCTGTATGTCTTTACGGGTTGCTCCATAGATCAAAACATCGTCCAAAAAATTCTCAGTATTGGAGATTCCTTCCAATATGTCAGGGATTAGGCACTGGAATACTTTAGGTGCTGGTGCTATTACAAAAGGTAAACCGCTTAAATGAGTATTGGCCCCATGGAGTGGAAAACGTCAAATACTTTCGCATTCTGTCGGTGACCTTTATCTGCCAGAAACCCTTTTGTACATCAGAAAGCGTGAATTACTTAGCACCTTTAATCATACTGCATTCTCTTTTAGTGTGCGCAATAAGTGTTGTCATATTAGGATTGCATTGTTAACATCAACACTTAATTCAATGTTAAATTCAACACTTCTGACACCATGAAATAATGTCAATTAATTCATTGAAGCTTACGTATTGATAGGTGTTCTATGTAATGGATGTTTATTTAACAGTCGTTTGTTCTACATAACAGAGGTTAGTTACAGGGCGTCCCTGGTGGTAAAGCCACTAGTATGTTTTTACACATATTGATCACATATTGTGGCACCTAAAGGAAGCACCACTTTCTAAGCTAATCATTACAATACCCTTATTTGTAAAGGCCATTTTAAGTTGTAAAGTCTATCTCCAGGCTATAGAATGTATTAACAATGCTTAAAACTAAGCAAGAATGTAATATCCAGTGCTCACTTATGTGTTCACATGAACTGGAATTCGCATTTAATTCGCATGTAACTGCAGGCTACTTCAGTTTGACATGCAAGTACCTGATAATTCATGTACCTGCTCTATATGTAACATAAATATTCTCTTAAAATTTACTGTTACCTCAGATGTTTTCTAAATTTGAAGGTAAAAATGGTTACATGATTAAGAGTGTAGAAATTAATGGGTATTCTTATTTGCTCATATGCATTGAAAGCATTAACTTATCACTGACAAGAAGGCAAACACTATTGATGCAGCCTTCCTCAGTGGATGGATCTCCTGATATGCCATCTTGCAGAAAATTACTACAACCAAGGCTGTGAATTGAATTTGGATCTGTTCTCCTCAACGTGGGTTCAACCGCATCCGAACCAGTCTACCACCCTTAAGCAGCATAGTCACAGGCACCTCAAAAGTGCGTTTATGTGGCACCAATGTGTAACAAGGTCAACCGTGCTCCCTCTGTCCTGCTTGGCATTCGATCTGTGCTACGAGAAGACAAGGGCGCCTTACTGACTGAGCTGGTCTTCTGAGGACTTGTACAACTTTTCGGCAATTATTTGGCATCTACTACGCATTGTGAGGGTGAAAGTGTGTGAAAGTCCAAGAAAATGCCAAACACGCGAGTTAAGAACCAAAACTTGTTTATTACAAAAACTACAACTTAAAATTTAACAAAAACAAAAGCTCGCGGGCAGCAACTCGCTAACCCCGAAAACAGCAACGTAAAAGAAAATGGTGGGTGCACCCAAACTCCAGTGTCTGACCTGGACCACTGGAAAGCCCGAACTGCCCTTCTAGCCCTCTCAAGCTTCCCAGCAAACCTCGCAAGGAATGCTGGTCAGCTCGAGAATGCCGAAAGGTTACGACCTTTAACCCAGGTGTTGCATTCCACAGCGTACCCAAAATTCCTGCCATGACCCATGGCCCTGAATTCCACATCCCCTTCCCCTTAGGATGCCCACTCCTGGGGGTATCTTACATAAAACTTCTAAAAAGAGAAAAAAATTTAAAACACATCCAAAAAAAAAAATTCCGACCCACAACTCAACATGCACTAATAACCAGGCAAAACAAATCTTTTTTCAAAATATACTAAAAGAAACTCACCGGAGGTGACGCCTACAGCAACAAAACAAAAGAAAAATGTTGCCCAACTTACAGAGGCCCGGGGAGGCATTACAATCAAAATTTTGACTCCGTCCAAGAGGAGGTCAGACCCACTCTTCGAACCAGATGGCACCACTTATTAGGGACTCTTTCAAACTTTAAACTTCGAATTGCCAATACTCGGTCCTTTTCCCTACGAACAATTTTTTTCAAATTACTAACATGCATCACAGAAACAGGGGGCGTACCTTTTCTCGAATCCCGAAATGCATAATTAACCTGGGACACTTTTTCCAGAATCTGGTAAGGGCCGTGATAAGGCATCTTAACTTCTGGCACAGTTCACATAAAGCAACAACTTCACCACTGCAGCCTTCAATTGAGGCCAATACAAGGCTCGTGACATAAAGGACAAAGTTTTTGATATGCCAAAATGGCCAGCCAATGGGTGATCATGACATTCTTTAATTACTCCCTGACGCAAATGTTCAGGTACCACCAACAATAATCGGGGTGGATCAAATGGGTTATAAAAATACAGGGAATTTCCCAACATAACATAACCCTTTAGGGCAACAGTCCTACCCACTGCCTTAGTCCGCAATATATCCATTCCTGGATCCTGCATTTGCTTCTTTGCTATATCTATTTGGCCCTGGAGCAAATATATATATGCGTTATTTTCTACCCCCGGACCCAGTTGCTGTTCCATCACTGGATATCTACTAAGGCAATCCACATCAACATGAAGTCCTCCCTTTTTATAGACAACCTCATATGTGAATTCTTCCATCTTTGCTGCTTATCTCCCCAACCGATTAGATGGATTTTTAAGGGATCTCAAATAGCACATTGCATGATGATCTGTTACGATCGTCACCTTATTTAAAAACAAATAGTGGCGAAACTTTTCTGCTGCCCACACATGCTTCCAACTCCGTCACTGTATATCTAGTCTCTTCTGGCAAAAGAGAACGGCTTGCATAAACTAATACTCTCTGGTTTGGCCTAACACCCTGATACAAAATTGCTCTTAACCCTGTTCGTGACGGATCTGTATGCAAACTCAACGGTGCTGTTGGGTCAAATATGGCCAAAACAGGGGCTGTACACAAGGACTCCTTCAATGATTCAAATGCTATCTCACATAGCTCTGTCCAGGCAAACGGTACTGCTTCTCCTCACTTGCAAAATCTTTGATAAACCGTCTATAATAACCACAAAGGCCCAAAAAACTTTTGACTCCTTTCCTATTCCAGGGGCCTGGGTAATTAAGTCACGTACTGCTCTAATTTTTTCAGGATTAGTGGCCACCCCCTCAGCACTGACCACATGACCCAAATACTTTACTTGTTCAAATCCAAAGAAACACTTTGAAGGTTTCAATTTAATATTATGGCAGGACAACACCTCCAACACGGCCCTCAACCGTTCAAAAAAACCTTGGAAATCTGGTGCAAACACTATAATATCATCCAAATAAATTAACCATGACCCATGACCCATGGCACTGAATTCCACAGCATATTCAAACACCATACCAGTTGCTGACAAACTTGTGCCAGGTAATTTTAAACTTACGACCATCACCCGTTAAACATCATGCCATGCCTCCAGTGTTCGTGTCCTGTGACCTTCCAAACTGCTACCAAATCTTTCCCTGATGTGATGATGTCTATCTGGCCATGGAGCAGCCATATGAAGGTTTTTTTCTCAGTCCTCCATATAACAATTAAGATGTTTACCATTGTGTACATGTGGCACACGCAAAGTCAGTTTCTTAGCAGTCTAAAGACTCCCAAAGATTCATTAAAATTGAAACGCAATTGAAAAACCACCAGAGTACACACATATGCTGGCAGATATAACTCGCAACTCTTTAATCGGCCGTAGAATGCTACACGTTTTAGCTTTTAAGTTGCTGCAATTACAGTCAGCAGTGCACAATGTTCAATTGAATCTAATGCATTTTATTTCGATAATTAAATTTTTGCCCAGAAACAGCTACTAGTGTGTGCCTAGCCTAACAGTAATATTTCCATATAACCTGTTATTTCTTTTTTAGTGAAATTTTGATGCTTTTTCATGTATGCTTGAATTAACTTTTTTTAGTTTGAGTTTTACATTTTTTTGGAAATTATCACTCTAATCACACTTACCCAATTTAATAGGTATCTTGCAAAAACAACGGTATGAAAGACAATGCTTACATTATCCATAGCTGAAGCTGTAAAAGCAATGCCAATGTTATTTGCATATTGTTGTAATTCTCGATAATTTTCTTCAGACAGTTCCAGGTGTGCTTTGTGGTCTCCATATGTAATTCCCCATGAGTGCATGCTATCATATGGTTGCTGCAAAACAGACGGTGTGAATTTTTCACTTAAATTGCTTTTCTGAAATTTTACAGCATCTGCTCCACAAGCCTGTAAAAATGCAAAAAAAAAAACATACAAACATAGACATTATTATAATCAATATCACAAAAAGCAAGGGAATAAAAATAGTTTAAATTTAACTAATTTTATTAAGCCATGAATAGATCACAAGCCCAGACTTCCAATATATGAAGTAATCAGCAGATGTTCCCACATATTTTTAATAAAAACAATTAAAGTGCTTACGAATAAAAATGCATTTTACATGCATGTTTCATAAATTATATTCATTGTTACCGTTTTAAGATAAACAAGTTCAACTTATTATTTCTTAGTTTAACTTTACTGCAATATGTGCTGCTCTTTAATACTGATTTGAATGTACGTGGCTATTTGTCTACCTCTCATTAGTAGAATGACGTCCCTATAATGATGATACAGCCAAAAGCCGCGTTTTTATTTTTAATTGCAATTCACTCTGTATTATAATAAATTGAGGAATTCAAAAATTATACAAGAAAAGGTTTCCCGTGTGGAAAAGGTGTACAACATAGCTAAATCGACGATCTGCATAGATGCGGTTTCTTTTTTAGTAATTAAACTGTTTTCTTTTAATATTACTGTTAGGTGAACCTTCCAAGCATTTGTAACGCATCTAACACTATGGAACTGTGAGATGGTTTCCCGCCTCACATTCTTCCAAAATTCCTGCCAGAAATTTCTCAAACTTTGCAAATTCCTGCACGGAACTAATTAAAGAAAGAAGATAACATTTAACCCTTGCAATTAGGAATAAAAACCTGCTGACCTTCGGACCCGCTCATCGTGCCAAGTAATGAGCCAAGAATAATTTATAGAATCCAAAGAAACCACTTGTCATGCAAATTGACAAACCAAACAAGTTGCGAAACAGGTTAAAAGTCACACTGACCACATTAGTAGCATTCCACGCCTGGTGGCGTAGGTTCTTGAGCGTTCTTGAGCGTTTGCAACGTTCACAAACGTTCGTGAACAAGCAGGATGGGCTCCCGTTTCCACTGCCTGAGCACGGTTTGCGAGC
>JAQGBW010003586.1:0-15932 GCA_034698625.1 Julus scanicus | reverse complement strand
TTGCGTTTTAAGGTTTGTACATTGTTTTAAAAATGAAAAGGTAAAAAATGGCCCATTACACCCCACTCTCCCCTATATGCGAAAATGATAAAAATATGATTCAGAAAATATAAAAAATATTGTAAATGCAGAAATTATAAAAATGGTGTACGTAAAGAAAATATAAAAAATACTATAGATGTGTACTGCAGAAAATATAAAAATTCTATATATGCGAAAAATACATAAATGTAAGTACAGAAAATGCATAAATACTGTATAGGTATGCGGAAATTATAAAGATACTGTGTATGAAAAAAATAAAAAAATTCTGTATGTACAGAAAATATATAAAAGCTGTATATGCAGAAAATATGAAAACACATGCTTTAATCCGAGCATAATGACCACTAAATCTACCCACATTCCTTACAATACCCCTGAACTCTTAATACCCTCCCCCCTCCCCCTTATCCACTTACCCACTTACCCACTTACCCAGTGTGGCTATTGTTCAGGATTGCCCCTTGGGCAGTAAATGCCTAAATTGATCTCTTATTCAACCTTCAATTAAGACAAAAATAAAACCTCCTGACATACCTCAACACCTTTACATTCATACCACTGAGATCAGGGTTGACCATACTGATTCCTGAAGTGCCCGTATCACTTTAATTTAGACAAGATCGATTTAAATATATTTTTTCTTGATATTTGGTAACAGTTTTAAACCACTTCCTTCAAGTTATAAAACAAGATACGATTTAATGTAAAAATCCATCATGCGTAATTATAACAAAATGTACTCCAAATATCTTCGGGGAATTTGCATAAAAAACATTTTATACGAAATAATTATACTTTCTAAGACATGCCGTAACATATTTGAATATTTCCATCAGATTAAAGAAACCTTTCAGATGGTATTTATTTGCCTTTAGCAAATAAATATGTTTCGTATTACTCGATCTTAATTTTGTAATGCTGAATTAAATTGAAAATAGATTAAAAACACCAGAAACAAAGCAACAACCAGAGATGATCTTAAATTCACCAAAATCATTTATCGACTAAAACAGCCAATATTTGTAATCCAAAACATGTTTTGGTTGACCAATTTAGTCCAAGTATTTAATGGGATCATACAGTGTACTACTACCTGCTGTTGACATCCCATGGACGATGGACCATTATGAAAGTATGAAAAGGTCCCTTGTACATTATATTTCAGATTAAAGCCTGGATGTCATAAACACAATTGGTGAGTCTTATTTTTAACACAAGAGGGCGCATCCCAGCAACCGAATAAAAAGGATGGGATGGATGGATGGGTGAAGTACAGGATGAAAGATTGAATGGATGAATGATTGGATGATACGATAAAAGATTGGTCGAATGAATGGTTGGATAATTGGATGAAAGAATGAATTAATGGATGGATGGATGGATGAATGATTGGGTAAAAGATTGGACGAATGGATAATTACATGTTTGGATTAAAGATTGGATGGATGGATGGATGGATTGAAGATTTTATGAAAGAGTAAATGAATGGTTGGATAATTGAATAAAAAATTGGATGAAAGACTGAATGAATTAATGGATGGATGAATGAATGAATTAATGGATAGATGAATGAATGATTGGGTAAAAGATTAGACGAATGGATAATTAATTAAATGATTGGATGAAAGATTGGATGTAAGATTGAATGGATGGATGGATGATTTTATGAAAGAGTAAATGAAAGATTGGATATAAGATTGAATGGATAGATGGACGAATGAATGAGTAAATGACTGGATGTTAGATTGAATGGATGAATGATTGGATGAAAGATTGGATATAAGATTGAATGGATGGATGGATGATTGGATAACAGATTGGATGAATGCATAACTGGATGGATGATTTTATGAAAGAGTAAATGAAAAAGATTGGATGTAAGATTGAATGGATGGATGGATGGATGGATGGATACTTGAATGAAAGATTGGATGAATGGATAAATGGATGGTCGTCTCGTCTGTGATTTGGTAGACAGGTTAACAAGTGCGCTAATGGTTAAAATGACGAAAATAGCCATTTGTGAGCGGACATCCTTTACGCAGACGCCACATTTTTCATTACACGACAATCGCGAAAACACGTCAAAATAGCTTCAAAAACAGACAATTCTGGTAAAAAGAAGCTACAGTACACTCAGGGTTGGAAAAGTTGTGCTAATGAGTAGGCGTACTGATTACGAGTACAGTGAAATCATACTCTATAGTTTGAGTAAAGTATATCTGTAATCATGTGTTGCAGAAAAAGCACATTTTTGAGTACATTTTTGTAATCTAGTGCAGTGTACTCAAATTACTCTTTGTACTCAGTTCTGAGTACAACTATGTTGACTAAACTTCCACTAAAAGTAATCATGAAGTGCGAATGAAAAAAAACTCATCAGTGCGAAAGACCGAATCCCTAAACTAATGAAAATTTGGCATTTTATGCCTCAAAAAGTATTTTTGTGCTTCGACTATCGATCAGAATCTTTTTTGTTAATAAAAGTCGATATTAAGAAGCAGAAGACAAGAAAATAGGTGGATAATTATAAAAAAGTAGATGCATCTGTTTGTGGCTGCTCTATATAGTACATAACAAGAAACTGATTAAAATGCAGTAATGCACTTAGATTGAATTGTACTATGCTTAGGGATTTACGTTCAATATTCTTCGCATACGAACGTTATAATTTCATTATCAGTTCAAAAACCTCTCGATCGAGAGACTCTTACGATAGTGAAATTATGTTTTCGTACAAAAATACAGCAGTTAATGGGTTTCAAAAAAGCCACATCTTTTTTTTTTAATACGCTTGATTACGATGACGACAGTGTAAAGCTAAGTCCACACCAACGAAAGCACAGAGAAAAAGCAGTAAACACTGAATATATAAAAATACAAAAATCAAGACCAAAAAAGATATCGCACCCAAACCTCATTTCAGTGAAGTTTATGTTTGTTATCTACACATATAAGGTTGTTTGCAGTTATTTTGAATTTTAAGTTTGCTTAATGTCCTATAACCATAAGAAGACGAAAGAAGCCATTTTTATTTGCATTCAGCACAATCTGAAATCTCGAACATTGTGAATGTTTGTAGAGCTGACAAAACTCATTCGTTTCAACATGGTCGTGAAGATCAGATGCCAACTCGTCCAATCGATCGCTATTTATTTTTTTCCGCACATTTTCTAGCAAGAGTTGAACAAATTTTCTACTTCGGTTTATTTATATAACAGAATTCCTTTGAGCGCGCAAGAGTTGATGAAGATGCCTCGAGCACTTACGAATATTCGGTGTTTTTCTAATCAAAAAGTTAATTGAACGAAGACGAAATACTTTTTCACATTTTCTGCTGCTTTTTTAATTTCTCTTATTCAGAAATAAGATTCAATGTTATCTAATGAATAAAATAATTACATCGTTACCCAAACGAAAATAAATTAGTTTATCCTTATGTCAAACTTTCCACTCTACTCTCCAACTATATGTTAATCATTTGCATATTAATGATGGTTATGTAATGTTTATTAGGTCCTTTTAATCCTACAAGTTGTGTTTGAGGCTAGGCGCACTAGCGATTTTTTTCTGAGCAACTATTTAATCACGAAAATGAAACTCATTGGTTTTAATGGAACCTCAGGCGCCATTGAATTTTTAATCCCAGCAAC
This sequence comes from Julus scanicus, assembly GCA_034698625.1. Taxonomy (NCBI): domain Eukaryota; kingdom Metazoa; phylum Arthropoda; class Diplopoda; order Julida; family Julidae; genus Julus; species Julus scanicus. The sequence goes on along the minus strand of JAQGBW010003586.1, from coordinate 12,234 downwards.
TGAATAATTGAACCAGGTTCCATTCTTTAGGTGCTTTTATTACCCAAAACCTGTTTTTGCTAACGAGCAAAACAGGTTTTGGGCGATCATAAGTTGACAAAAATCATTAGTGTGTGCCTAGCCAAAATTTAGTTGCTTGCAAAGAAAAGTCACTAGTGTGCCTTGCCTAAAGGTCGGTACGCACCAATGACACATTCAGACACAAAAAAATATACACAAGAAACATACACAAAAAACCTTGATTTGTTAAACAATTTGTCGAAAACTGCCATTTTCTGACACATTGATGTTTCTCGATGTGTCGTTTCGATCGCTCGACAGGAGGTCCGGATCAAAGGGAAAAATGTTTCGGAATGTTTCCTGCTAAGGCGCTTTTGCCAAGGCCTCTACATGATGACGTAGAGCATTGCACCATGTGCTTATAATTTTGAAATATATCCGCAAAATTCCCAATACTGTGTGACGCGACGTAGGCAAATTCTCCTGAAATTAGGTTAAAAACCCCTCTACCATATACCACCATATATTTGCTGACTGTAGGGTACTTAGTTAAATTAAAAGTAAAAAAAGTTGCTTTTTGGTAGTAAAAACACATTTTTCCTTCCCCCATTCTTGCGCTTCATCAGAAGGCCACCATTTTACACAAACCAATGCAGGAACACAAGCGACTATCTTGGCACATAAGTGTCAATCTTTTTACACATTAAAGTGTTAAATTATTGGCAATGTCTACTAAAATATGAGTTCATCATTTAATCTGCTTTATTTATTTTTGCGGTCTAGGTAACGTGATGCTGGTGGTTTCCGTGGTTGTCTTCCGCCGTCTTCGTAGCGTGACAAACATGTTGATGGCGAGCCTTGCAGTAGCAGACATAACAGTGGCTGCTTTCGTAATGCCCTATTTACTGGTTTACGATTTGCTGCGTTCCTGGGAATTCGGCCCCATCTTCTGTCACATCTGGATCTCATGCGATGTCATGTGCTGCACGGCATCCATCTTGCATTTATGTATCATCGCCTTCGACCGGTTCATGGCCATTACGAATCCCTTGCGTTACAAGGTCCTTATGTCCCGTCGCAGGGGCATCTTCCTCGTAGTTTGCGCTTGGTTCTGCAGCGCTGCCATATCCTTCGTCCCGATCATGTTCGGATGGTACTCGGACAGTTCCGTGAGCCTCCAATTGGACACCGGAGAATGTGGATTAAACGTGAATCCCATATATGCTGTGGTCTCATCCCTGACATCTTTTTATCTGCCATCACCCATCATGTTTTACATCTACACCAAGATTTTGGTCATTGCCCGAAGACAGTCCAAAGAGATTGAACGGATGAAAAGGACCATTCATCAGAGCAGCAAGCTGGAACAGAGGCGCTTCAAAAGACACTCCAAGAAAGTCATATCAGACACCAAAGCCATCAAGACATTGGGTCTCATCATGGGTGCCTTTTGTACCTGTTGGCTTCCTTTCTTCCTCATGTACCTCGTACTTCCGTTTTGTCCGAACTGCGATTTGTCGTACGAGACCCGCAGCGCCATCACCTGGTTGGGATACATCAACTCCTTCATCAACCCTTGCATATATGGATTTCTAAACGGTGAATTTAGGGCTGCATTTCTAAAGACTATGAGATGTGATTTTAGTTCGGATTCTGGCTACCGGAGTCGCTCCGAGAGCGGATCCAGTATCCTCAACAGAAGTTTGCACAGTGTTAGTAGTCTGGAATTGGATTCAGTCAGTTCTGGAAAGTCCAAAAGCACAACCAACACGGTGTAAAGTCATTGATCTACAAGAATATACAATCTACATGATCTTAAACAAAAGCTTGTCAGTGTCAACAGCATGATGCTGGAATCTGACAAATCGATCCAACATCCGCGATAGCTGAAGACTTCACTTTAGATTCAGACAGTGTCTATTTAGCATCTTTAGTGCGATTTCTCCGGACATGATTGTTTCCACTATCAAGGTGGGAACATAAAATTTGGGGCATGTATGGACAAGAATAGACATGTATGGACAAGAATGGACATGTCTGAACATGTATGATTTATTTACGTGGTGTCCAGTAAATTTGTTGGAAAAAATTCGAGCATTTTTCTTTTTGGTTTTCTTACGTAGAATGTTTGCAGCATAAACTAGCGTTTTATATGAATTTCAAGCATATTTCAGGAATTCAAGGCTCATTTCTCACGTTTTCAAGGACCCATCACACGAATAATTGGCAGAATATTTGTAAAACGAGTAAGATATTTTTTCTTATATTTTTTAGCACAAACTGTAGTAACACAAAATTTAAGCATAATTCCTGAGTTTTTAAGGTAATAAAAAATTCCAGCATATTTCAAGGATTCCAAGACGAAGGATTTTCAAGGATTCCTCGCACGAATAATTACCCCAATATTTATTGATGTCTATTTTTTACATACAATTTTCCATCATAAACTTGTATTTTACATGATTTGCAAGCATAATTCCTGACTTTTTCAGGTGTTAAAAATTCAAGCATATATTTTCCCAATTTTCCAGATTTTTAAGGATGATGGACACCCTGGCTGAATTCTACATATGGCTTGACCAGAGATTGGACAAATCTATAGAAGCTTCAGTTTACAAAGTACACATCTTGCATGAATTTTGGTACCGAGTTGTGCATGTTTATGATATTTAAAACTTATCATTTTCATTGGTTTTGATCTGTTTAGTGTTTTTCTGACATGTTTGAAACTGTAAAGATTTTGAGTGTTCTGACCATATATTTGACATATTTTAGTATTTGAAACTGAGTTCAAAATTCAACGAAATTCAAGGTAAAAAGTGTTTCAATGGCTTAATAAAGTCCGATCATAGTGATTCCCATGCATGGATCACCCTGGAGATTAAATCCCCTAGCGACTAAATTGTAGGATTTTTGTCAACGTAGTGAATTTTCCTTAGAAATGTTGGAAATCATGGCGAAACAAAAGCCGCGAACGTCAAATGTTAACACAATGGTAGGACACAATGGACACGAACAGCTGATGACGTTCACGTTGTCCAAGAAAATGTCTCCTACTCATTGTTCAAAACTAGAGTAATCCCATTACAAATAAAACCGAGAATACAAAAGGATTTTTCTGCTTGAACATGAAATTAAATCCCCACTTATTAATGTCTGCATTTTTTTTATAATTATTATGAGAGCAATTTAATACTCCGAAAAGTACAACGGTGTGCAGCTTATTAAAAAGTAAAAGTAAGTTTTTAAAGTAAGGGCCGTTCTACCAATTCATTTCAACTCAGTACCCTACAGTCAGCACACAACTGTCATAGTGTAAGAAGTCCATATACAATTTATCTGAATTTAAATAATATAGACATTAGTATTATTTACTGACGAATATACCAAACTTTACTAAAGAAATTTATAATTCATCGTTTCCGGGGCGCATAAAGGCTAACATAGCGAAAAATGTCATCTTACCTGAATTGCGCAGCTAATCCATAACAAAATCCAGAATTCCATATATATATTGTTCAAGTTAACACCAAATTAAAATTCAGCAAATCGAAATTATAGCTTTAAAGGCCAACAATCAAATTCAGAAATTATTAATCTTAAATTCAAGCAAATTTTAATTTGTTTTTCGGTTTTAAAATCAAAGAAGCGACACAAAAACCTTACATTTTTAAATATTTTTTTTCTTCATATATTTGTTCCTTTTATCTCGTTTTGTTCTTTTTGAAATTCTATTTTTGCATGCTTTGGAATTCCATTTTTTTTAGCAGGCTCTAAAATTCTATTTTATCATGCTTTGGAATTCCATTTTAGCATGCTTTCGAATTCTATTTTTTTTAGCATGCTTTGGAATTTATTTTTTACATGCTTTGGAATTCCATTTTTTATCATGCTTTGGAATTCCATTTTAGCATGCTTTGGAATTTCATTTTTTAAATATTTGTAGTACTGCACTGAACAAGGATAAAATTCAGCTCAAGATTATATCCAAGTAACAAAGTTGGTTATTTTGTTGTCGGTTTTGTTGGTCAAAATACGGCATTTTCTACAAGAAAATACTCGACAAGTCTGTCATGAACTTGATCATGTTAAGGCCTGCATGAACAAGGTAAGTCTTGAAAACGTAAGTTGAAAACAGTCATTTTTCAATCATAAAAATTTGGTCATCTACTGGTCAATTTCAGAGCAAGTTTTGTTGGTCATTTTATGGTCATTTTTCAAGTTGGTCATTTTTCGATCATAAAAATGTCGTACTTTTTTGGCCATTTTCAGAGCAAGTTTTATTGGTCATTTTCAGTTGGTCATTTTTTAATTTGGTCATTTTTCGGTCATAAAAATGTTGCCATTTATTGGTCTTTTTCAGGCCAAAAAAATGTCATTCGGTCATTTTCAGAGCAAGTTTTGTTGGTCATAGATTGGTCATTTCAGTTGGTTATTTTTGGTTATTTTTCAAGTTGGTCATCTTTCGGTCATAAAAATGTCACAATTTATAGGTCATTTTCAGAGAAAGTTTTGTTAGTCACCTTTTAGCCATTATCAGAAGATCATTTTACTGGCCATAAAAATGATGAAAAAAATCACATTTTTCGACATTAGACTATTTAAAAATAAACGACCTTTATTGGTTATATTTTTAAATCCTTTTTGTTTCCAATTGCTACTTTGGTAATTACTCAAGAAATATCTGAAGAAATAAAATGACGGTAAAATGGGCAGAAAACATTCAGGAGCAAAACTGTGAGTATGACGTTTAGTAATAATTATATGTAATTGAACTCCCTCACCTTCAAATGAGTTAAAAGCAGGAGTAATAAAAGCCTCTTATTTCTACAATGTTTTTGAACTTATTAAAACCTCCTCCTCCTATTTTCAAAAGACATGAAGTAATTACGAATTTGAGAAGATATTCGCAATATAATACGCGAAATTTCGTCTTTGTATCATCGCGTATAATGCATTTTATAATATCCGTTATAAATGCGACTTCTGTAATTTCATCTTTTTAACGAGTCTATTTGCCCTTCAATAATAATAAAAAAACATACATTCTCATCTTACAAATGCTTTTCAAAATTTCCAATTAAGTCTCATATTTTGATTACTGCTATATTTATAAAATTCATTTTTAAAAATACAGCAATAACATATTTTGATAAACCCTTGTTGGCATGGACAAGCACATCGTACAGTTTTAGAAGAAATCTTGTGTAAAACACCCGTAAAGTTACTTTGAAAATAATAGAAATACTCAAACAGAGCCCACAAATTTCGCCCATGTGAGCAGTTTATCAGTTAATCGTGGTCAATGGTGCGTGTAGACTTGCTGAAGATAACAGGTTTTGGCAGGCCTGTGCAAGCTGCATTTGTGCACATGTCATAAAATATACTTAAGGCTAGCCGCACACTGGCAACTTTTTTAGTGGGTGATTCAACTATTTGATCAACCAAAACTTGTTTTTCGTTTTTGTCAGGGGTGCACTGGCGATTAAATCGCGTGTAAACCAATGTCACAGCATAAAATTAGATAAAATCGCACGAGTGATTAAAAAATCACCCGATAAAACAGATACACTGGTGCCTATCAGTAGCAACTATTTAATCACCCGCAGAATGGAACTGGCTTCAAGTTTTTAGTCGCGGAGATTAAAAGTCAGCAGTGTGCGAGGTTCAATTGAAAATTATGTTTCATTTTTGTTATTAAACAGTTTCTCAGAAAAAATCGCTGGTGCCTCCTAGCCCAACTTATGGACCTTGGCAGAGCTGCTTGAATCTAATATGCATGCGCACCATATGTGGGTTAACTTAAGCCGTTACAGGCTTAAGTAAAAAGTTTGAGTACCCCTAGTGTTTCCATTATTTTGTCACTATCCTTTAAATATTATACGAGTACACCATAAAAACTAAATCAGCGTTTCATCAATTCTAAGACGCATTATTGCCCACCATAGAAGAAACATCTATATGAAAATGGGGGGCATCTTAGAATCGCGGTTATCTTAACCATGTGCAATCCAGTCGATAATCGCTGGATACATATCTTCTACATCTGGATACATGTGACCAAGAAACTTGTACTTTGTTTATATTTTCCCAATGGTTGTAGTTAGTAATTTGAAAAGAAAAATGTTAAAATATGGTATTAAATTTTCAACTTTTATATTTTTAATAAAAACTTCATTTAATATTTAAAATTAGACAAGATTCTCTTAGAAGTGACCAAATTATAGAAGTCCTTGTTACAGGTTACATACAATGAGTACAATTAACATATGCGTCTTACAATCGATGGCATCTTTCTATCGATGAAATAAGTTGACGGTAAGTAAAATGCCCAATGAATGAAAATCCATTGACTGAAAGACGATGAATGGACCCATTTAAGGGCCTTTGAGAGGAATTTTATCAGGAATAACAAAGTTTGGCACAAAGACCAAAAAAGACCTTATGCTCCTAATTCTGGGCCCTTTTTGCAAGACCCCCAGTTACAATACTTTCTGCATCCCCTGTCGTAAACCATAGACACTGAAACGCTGAAAAAATCAATAAACATCTGAAAGACTCCATGAAAGACCCTGAAATTCAACGACGCTCTCGTTAGGGTCTCATCATCGGTGTCCAAATCAGAGAAAAATCGATAATTGCAATCAATGTCTATATATCGTCGAGGATTTCCGTTTATTAGGATATTGCGAGATACACGCACATATGTGTTGCTTCAATTGTGAGGATTTTCAGGAAATAGCCTAAAAACCATTAATGCCGAGTCATCTTTTCGTAAGTGGGTCATAAAAGTTGTAACTATTTATATTTAAGAGGACCCTGACGACCATTAAACAAGGAACAGCTAACACTTATTAGCAAAATATATGACCATCATTACCAAAAATTAATTTTTTTTTATAAACTATACTTTAGCTGAATTTAATCAATTTGTTTTAAATCACGGCAAGCTAGGTCTTAAAGTGCCGCGGCACACTGAAAAATGAGGGGACTAAAATCATCGAGGCATACTTAAGTTAGGATAGAAAAAACTTTGTAATGAATGGACCATTTAAGCTGGGTGTGCAACAAAGAAAACAAGGAAACACGAAACACAAATTTCAAACATGTTTGTCGCAATGTGTTTTTAACCAAAATTTCCGACAAACAGGCTTTCAAAAACACAACTTACGCAACCAAAAATCCATTCCGTGAAACAAGGCGGCGCTTGATATTGTATACAATGGACTAAGTAGCAGCCCTTGCTATTACAGTGTCGCCCCCTGGCATATTGGCTTTCTGTCGTAATGCTACGAGGGCAACATGGCGTCTCGAGCCACTTACAGAGATGACAGCACCTGTACACGGCAGCCTGGTGACATAGAAGTCAACCTTCATTGGCCCCTTCCCTTGGACACACCCAAATGGTGGACCTCTGCCCATGCTGCTGAGCAGTTCTTTCTTCTAGTGCTGGCTCTTCCACAGGAAAGACCTCCTTCTCGTCCTTGACCCCTACATCGCAGTCTAGTTCTCCTCAGAAGCCAGTTGCAAGCAACCTCATCAATATTGCAATGCCAATTCAATTTTCCATTACTTATTTTCTATAGCTGTACTTAATCTTAATGTCAACAATAGTAATTAAATAATTAAGTTTACCCACTGTGGTCTTTGTTCTTGGTGATCCAAAGATCCTCAAAACTCTATACACACTAAGCACACATAAATGATAATATGTTATTGCAATTCCTCGAAGGGCAGTGCTAGGGGTATGTTTTCTAACAAGTTGGGTAACACCTCTTGTATAAAGATTTAATAATTATGATCGGTGAGACGAGGTGGTAACATGTATGGACCGATTAAGCGCATTTTGTTATGCCAATGATGCAGTTAGGTTTAGGTTTTGGTAGTGAGGTAGCAAAACTGGGCACTTGATTTCCCGCATTTTATGGAGGTGTGCCATAGGCACTTGATTTCCCGCATTTTATGGAGGTGTGCCATAGGCACTTGATTTCCCGCATTTTTTGGAGGTGTGCCATAACCTAGCTAACCTAACCACACCACAAAAATGCCTTCAATGTTAATATCCAATTCAATTTTAATTATTTGTGTCTTAGGTTAGGTTAGGTTATGGCACACCTCCATAAAATGCGGAAAATCAAGTGCCCAGTTGTGCTACCTCACTACCTAGGGTTTTTATGTTAAAAAGACATTTGCGCCCACATGTTCCATTAGCATTTATAATTCACATACCACTGGCTACAAACCCTGTAAATTTGGCAGATGACTTTCGGTACACCCTATATACGCTTTTCACTAAACTTGGATATCCTTGACTACGTACAAGTGTGCCGCGGCACATGGTTAAAAAATACTACTCTAAGGCGTATTTATTAAAAAATATATGAAATTTTTACTTACTTTTTTTACAACCTTTTCACTGCTTATTTATGGTTTGTTTAAGTACTACAATTTTTTTTGCAAGAAATATATTGTATGCCCTAAGCGATATCTTTCGGAGTACTTTATCCGTGAGTTTATGAAGATGATTTCACGAATCCAGATTTTGCCATTTATTTTTTTTTTTGTAATAAACGACACATAATAAAATGTGACAAAAATGAGAAATCTTTTGGGAAAATTCATTCGCTATGAGGCAAGTTCACTATTCTCGTTTATATTTATTCCTAAATGTATGATTGTGTAGTCAAATGTTTAGCCCTTATGGGACTGCCTTCAACTACGCTGACATTTTATTGACAATTTTTATTGAAAAAAAAGCCACAAAAGGTGCATATTTCAGGAAATTGTTGTATCTAAAAGAACGCTCTTTGAAGTACATAAAAAACCTCTCAAAAACCTTATTTTCTTTTTATATACCTTTATATCAAAATCACGATTCCCTCGTTACCATCCGTGAATTTATCATAAGGGTCTATACAGGTTGCCATGCTGTTTATATAATTAATAAATTGAAAAATTTAGATAAAGGGGTCCCCTGATGAAAAGGGCCCTTTTGAACATTAAACAAATTATGTTAAAAAATAATGTACTATCGGGTGAAAAAATTAAACAGAGCTATAAATTTCATATATTATAGTAGGCTCACTATATACAGGGTGGCCACAAAAACAAAATAGGTGAACAAAACATCTATTTAAATTTGTAGTCAATGTGTCCTCCATCCGCTGCAACACTTGTGACATCGGGCAATTGACGAGTCTATTACCGTTTGATCGAGTTCATCCCGAGTGGCCAGAATTCTGCGTCTTAACTCTTTGACATCGCGAATCTTCGTTCAGTACGTTTTTTTAACCAAATTCCCCCTGATAAAATAATCAACGGGGTTCAAATTGGGGTTATTAGGTGGCCAAAGGGTAGGTGGTATAAAATCTGGAGTCTCTCGATGGAGAAGTTGAACAGTTTCTTGAGCGGTGTGTGCCGGTAAGTATTGATTTGACTCACCCAAAAAACTCACCCAATTAAACTCACCCAAAAAAAATTCATTCCTCAGGATGAACTCCACCAACGAGTAACTGACTCGTCTGTGGCGTGCCTTGATACTTCAAGGCCTCCTCCTAACATTGGCTTTCCCCAGTTAACACTAAGAAGACAAAATAGCGTCTCAAGCCACCTACAGGGATGACAACCCCTGTACACAGCTGCACGGTGACATAGAGGTTGTGGCGACCATAGACGGACTCTATAGTTGGGCTCAAGCCGCTAGATGAAGCTCCTTACCGACCACGTTTTGACCGCCAGGGGAACACGTACGAATGTCTCAAGCCGAGGTCCTAGCTTTGTCTTGACCCTTTCTTCTGGACACGACTGCGACGACGAGAGGATGTCCCGACCCGAGCTCTTCGATTGACGATTTCCTAATTCAAATGTATTTCGTTGTCGACTATAAATATTGTACTTACATTCCTCCTGAATAAAAGTGTGTCTCGATAAATACCTCGTTTCAACATTAGTGACCCCGATTGGATCCCCAAACGTCAATTGCCTAATGGCGCTAGAGTTGGATTTACTTCGATCACACAATACGTCGTGTGATTATAACAAAATCTGATAATACGGGTCATTTAAGACCTTAAAATATTCAGACGAAAATGTCCTTAAAATAGCTGTGACGAAGGGAATCTTACAAGTTTAACCCTTTGTTATATTTCGTAGAGTTTCGCCAAAACAACTTAAGCCAGCGTTAAATTTTCATCCTCTTATCAAATGCAGATGCATTGAAATTAGAGTCGCAATTAAAAGCAGGGTGCTTAGATTTTATCTGAAGGAACATTATTGGGTCTTAAGTTTTTCAATGCCTTCCAAAGTAGTTTAAATCCGTCTTCTGAAAAACAAGAAAACGAACAACATCCTAAAATTTAAATTTCTAATTAGCACCAATTTATTTTTCAGACAAAAGAAAAAGAGAAAATCACTAACGAGTCAGTTAATCTGATCAAACAATAGTTTAACGACTTATTTATTCATTCTGAGCAAGTTTTCAGATGAATTTATACCGGAGGGCTTCAAAACTACTAACCATGGAAACATTACCCTTGTGGAAGAGGATATATGGACATGGATGGGACATGTGCATATATGGAATTCTGAATTCATTTATGGGCAAAAAAATGTACAAAAAGCCTTGTATACAAATGTTTAAACTAGACAGGTTTCACTTAGCATCCTAAGTTTTGAACGGATAATAAACTAAATATAAATGAAAGTTTATTATAAAAACACGCTACAAAAGCCCTGCAAATGTTACAAGAGTAAAGAAAACATGTTTCTAGATGTGAAAAAAACAAGTTTAACAATAATATTGTATTTTTAAAAATAGTTTATTCGTACGACAAAACCTAAGCAAACTACATTTCTGTTTATAAACAAAAGACAATTAGTCTGATCTGGCGATGCCAATTGTTATCACGACAATCAACGAGCATGCATGAACGATGCTTAGAATACTGAATAGACACCTTTGTCCTGTACAGCCATCCCTAGTGGCGTATGGACATTATTATACACATTTGCATAACATTTCACGTATTATTTTGGATACCCTAAACGAAAAACATGATTCGATAAGGCTTGGTGCACACTGATGATTTTATTCACGCAACTATCTCCTCACCGAAATTGGTTTCAATGGAACCTCACACACTGCGGGCTTTTTAATCCAAGGAACAAAATAATTGAAACTGGTTCCACTCTGTGGGTGATTAAACAGTTGCAACTGATAGGTGGCAGTTTATCTGAGTGCTGGGGTGGTTTTTATTTACTCAGGATTTGCACAAACCCTATGGGGTAAAACAGGTTTAGAAGCAATTATTTAATTCCCAGTGCCACCTAAGGCTAGGCACACACTCACCATTTTTTCCACTTTTGAACCCCAAAACCTGTTTGTTGTTATGAAAAACAGGTTTTCAGTAATAAAATCACTCAACAATGGGCCAGATATGCAAACAAAATGAGTCACATTAAGAAAAAGCTGATTTTCCACCCTAGTTTAATTCAGTTACCAAAAACAGACAATAACATCAGTTTTATTAAAAGCTCATACGCCACCAGGGGGTGCTGATCGGGAAATACGTCAAATCCCACAACGCTCGAGGTGCTAACGTCGCGCGAATCACAATCTCTTATATTTAACGAACATTTTTAACCTAATAATGTAACGCATACATCGATTGCGCACGCGCAGTATAGCCCGGTTGTCGAAATGATCCTCTGGCCGTGTTTTCAATTTAAAATTAATTTCCAACCGTGAGGAATATTGAAAACGGTTGTTCCTAATACATTATTAGTCTTAATTAGGCAACCAAATTGAACGGAGATTGAAAATTATATATATATTGAGCGACGATGGGCGCCTACCATGGTGCAGACATATTTACACGTAACTCTCGAGATATACAGGCTTGTATACTGTATATAAGTGGCGGCCATCTTAGGAAACCAACTAACATGGCAAAACTATTCGACTGTATTCGAGATGCATGAGATCCTTAACATCGCTAATATTACTTTTAATAAATTCTCAATGTAATTACAGGTGACCAAAAACAATTTTTGGATACATGTGTCCAAAAACTATTTCTGGATACATGTGACCAAAACAATTTTTGAATACATGTGGCCAAAAACATTTCTGGATACATGTGGCCAAAAACTATTTCTGGATACATGATACCAAAAACAATTTTTGGATAAATGTATCCAAAAACTTTCTGGATTCCTGTGGCAAAAAGTTATTTC
>JAQGBW010003585.1:0-15933 GCA_034698625.1 Julus scanicus | reverse complement strand
GACCTCGACCCGGGAGCGAACCCAGCATTTAGGATCGAGAGGCAAGCACGTTACCCACTCGACCATCGGCGTCGGCGCCTGAGTGTTTAGAAACAAGAGGCCCAAGACCAGCCTCTGATAGGGTTAAGTTAGGCCTAAGACAGGCATAAGAGGCCTTAGAGAGGCCAAAGTTAGGGTTAAGTGAGGCATTAGATAGGCTTAAGAGAAGTCTAAGAGAAGCCTATGAGAGGCTTAAGCGGTCTAAGACAGACCTAACAGAGGTTCAGGTTAGACCCAACAGGGGTTTAAGTTAGACCTAACAGGTTTAAGATAACATCTTAAACCAGTTCTGTCACTACTAATTAGATAAGCAAAGTTAGTTTAGGACTTTATTGACAACTTATGATGTAGAACCAGTTCGCCTTGATACTGGCTTTGTTGCAAATCCATTGTTTGAATCCCCTGTGTCAAGTGATATAATCTACGGGGAAAACCCCCGTATCAAATTCTATTGCGTCACCGCAATACTTCAGTGCTGCAGCAGGAGCTGCAGTTCAATCGCAAATTGACTTTGCTTCACCGCAAAGTGGTGAATTAGGCTCGTGCTACGATTCCTCCACACTACCTTACCTCACGCATATCACACTACTTCGAAATTCCACAGCAGAAAATCTACCTAGAAATTCCCAAGCAGTGGCTGATTGATTATTGATAGATAATAGCCTAACTTGACCAACAAAAAAAGGTATTAATCCTAGCTGGCTAATAATAATTTAAATCTCCTTTTAAGGTTAAATACATAACGTGTAAAAATAACCAAAATATTCAAATCAATGGAACCCATATTGAAGATAAAAAGTTGCTCTGATTTTGATGATCACATTCTGTTGATTTACTTGAGCTTTTAAATGGGATAACAAGCACGTAAAGCAATGCCAGGCTTGCCTTACTGATTCAAAAACTGCATGGTAGCTGCAAACAATTTGCTAAGATCACTGCTGTGTATGTGCAAAAAAAAACGCGTAAAATGATTAACAACAAATTTTGCATTTCAAAGATTTCTGTTGCAAAAATAAGTATAGTATTGAAACATTCGATTGTATACTACTAGTTATGCCATGAAAGAACGATTTTCCAACAGAAACCTTATGGAAGGTCGCATTAGAGCAAACACAAAATAAAATCAATTTTTTCAAACTTGTTAGTTGGAACATTTGTCCTCAAAGTGGCTGCATAGAACCATTTCAATGAATCGAGATGTAGTTTGATATTTTCTGGTGATGGCATTCCTACCAAGGCTTGTGTAATATGACTAAAAACTGCTGTGCAACACTCCATGAGCAGCAAAAAAGTAAACTTTGATGTTTATCGCCTCTTGAGTAACACGGTCAGAAAATTAGCGAGCAAATTTTTTGAACAAACATTTCCGAAACGCATCTTTTGTCCGGCTTTTGACCACCGGAAAGCAACTCTGTCCACTAATTATAAACTAAAATGTCAGTATTTTACATTAACACCAAACAATAATTATTTTGAAAATGGAATAATATTTAAAAGCACACCTGTATTACCAAAAGTGACTTTGAGGAGTGTGCATAGTGAGCTTAATGGAGCATACAAGAATTAACAGTAATAAAATTCTGAGAATTTATTTTTAAATATTATTCAACATAAATCACCACTTGATATATTTTTTTTATTAAAATGTGTAATCATTGTAGCTGCTTTGTACATTTAAGAAAAACTCTTAACACATGTGCAATAACAATGCTTATTGCAAATGATACCATAATTTTCAAAGTGAGTAAGGACAGTTTTTTCAATAATGTATTTTTAATTGGATTTCTAATTTCGCCAGTCCATTGTTTCGTGCTCTATATAGGACTTTTTTATGAAAAGGTATCTATGAAGCCTGAGGACACGGCATTTTAATATAATAATTTCGAACAAGTCAGAAATTATGTTTCAAACCATCTGAAATATTGCAGCAATAACCATTAACAATAACAGCATTTATAGTTATCTATTAATGTGTTCATAAATGCAAAAATCATTAAAATAGAAATAGGCACTATAGGGTTTGATGGCAAACACATCTGAGATGCAACCTTTACCGCATCAAAGATATCAATACATTTACAATGTACTTATACTATTTAAATACAGCTATATTCTGCAGTCTGGCATTATCTTTCAATTTAACATGATGAAATAGTTTGTCGCCAAAACTGACAATTTATGTTCAAGTGCATGAGCTTTTTACCTTATGGATGACACGACTTCTCTTCTACATCACTTCTGACTTTGGGGACATTATCTACCTTCGTGATGCATTGTCGATTGATGCTAGCTGGTCTGTAGTAAACTCTCGATTGCAGTCATCATAAAAAGTAGGCTGCAATAATTAAAATGCATTAAAATTCAGCTACAAACATAATTTGTTATATTAACAAACATTGGTTACTTCTTAGCCCACATGGTAATCTCCGTCAAATTATACGCCTACTCTTCCTTTTGGCAATTAATAATCATTAATCCAAGATATCAATCTATGAGGTCACCCTTTGGTAACACATCTAACACATGCTTGCCAATTTTAAATCTGAATTGATTGAAATTAGCCAAAAAAATCTGTATTATTGTTATCCTATTTGAAAAATATGGATAGACAATGCATATGGGCATTATAATGCGGCAGACTTCATTTGTTATTTGTAATATAGTGGGAGCCTCTATATTCCACCAAAGATGTAAGCTTTACATACTTTTAAATCAATAGTATGATTTGGTATCAAGCACATCTTGTCAAAGAAGGTTAATATGTTTTTCTAAAAACAGTTCTTACCTCAGAATTCTCATATTTCGCATCACCACCGCCATACTTTTGGCCCTCATCATCATCATCTGAATCGTCTTCTGACGAACCCAGCATAGATGGCATGTTTTCATTACCTTCAAAGAATAATGTGGTATTAAGCTAACAGTAATATTATTTATCAAGAGAGAAGCAAAAATGCAAAATTGGTTTACCATGAGAAACACCTGTCTGGGATGCCATGTAGCCTTGGCCAGATGCACTGGTTGTCTTCGCCCGAGAAAGTTGATCATAGCATGTCAGGCATACTCGGACTGGCTTAGATGACTGATTCGGCAAAAGGAACTTCTTACTTGAGCAGGGGGCGCATACTACCGAGCCACAAGCCCTGCAGTGATGCTAAAATGAATGTAACAGAAATCATTAGCAGTCGGCAAAAAAGCAACATTGCAAGAAGTCAACGTGGAAGAATCTAAATGATTGCCAACCCTTCTTGATATCACAGTAAATTGAGTCTTCTTGCAGTGCATGCAAGTAGAAGCGACAGCATCAGGGATCCAGACAGCTGCATGTTCGGTGTTCGCCTTTTTGCCACCTATAATTGCAAAAAGCAGGCAAGTTGAATAATTAAGACTTTTATTTAAAATATGAATATTTTGAAATAAAGAATAACCACATCAGGATCCAACATTACAACAAACTGGCCTTTATCAAATTATAAGAATTATGCTTACAGTCAATGCTACAACTTTTCGTAAAACATTATGCTGGGTGGCATAGCTTGTTCCCTTAAAGAAATACTAAACCACGGCCCCCACAAGGGGGGACTAAGGAGGGGATGGGACAGCACGGGAAACTTAGAATGTATACATTTGGTCATGGAAATTGACTTTGCTGAACTGAAACGTTATGTAACGTTTATTTCATACTGTAATTCATAGTTTTAATAAATAATAATTTTCTGTCATTTCAACTGATTTATGTTTCTTAAGTTCTATATAACACATACCCCTCAACCGTAACTGCAGTAAGGGGCCTGCCAAAGTAACAAGTACTTCAGTACGATTATACTTGTTTTGCAGTGCTTTAATTTTTTTTACAGGAAAGACAATTATTCTTCCAAGCAGGCAGTTATACTTTGGTAATTACATTAATAAACAACGATCTCTAATTTTGATTAGTCCGACCGATATTTTTGTAGCATTGACCAAGTTACCATAAAAAATACTTATCGAACTTAATTCGCGACAAATAATTGAACCCTAACCATAATTAAAATGTCAGTGCAAAAAATTATTTCATAGCAAACTGATTGGTGCATTAAGACATGGTCTCATTCATAATGGCATTTTTTTCTTGTAAAACCACTAGGTGAATGTGTGGACAAGAGTGCAACTTCTTCGCTAAGTAAACATTCGCCTGCTTTGATACAGGACTAACTTGCGGCTACTGATGTGGAATGGAAAGGTCCTAGCCAAATAGGCAAGCAATCAACTTAAACTTTAAGACAAAAGTTCCGCAAAAGAACATTGAAAGTGGATTCAGACACTGTCATTTGCACATAAACAGGAAAGAAAACAATTAACGGTACACTTACTTTTCTTTAGCACTTCAGCCACGCAATTATTTATGTGTAGCATCCATTCAGACTTCTCCGTGGCAGTTGCTGCGTACACCGCAAATGATTTGGATGCCGTACACATTAGCCAGCCATTTCTCATATCTACGATTTTGAACAAATATATAAATGGAAACATTACAAAAGTGATTTAGTGCCAAATGCCTTATAACATGCACGCTTTTAAAGTGAGGTCCGTTTTAATATTAAGAACCGGCCCAAAAGAAATCTAGAATTGCATTACTTTTCTACCGTGATCATCGAAACCCACGCATTTTGGTACCGCGTCACCGATTACCTTATTAATTATTAAAATATTCTTCTGCCAATGAAGTTTATTGTGCTCATTGGTTGGCGTACAATTTTTGTGCTTTATTATTTGTAACAATGTCGTAAATTGCAGAGAATGAAACAGCTGAAAACTCCATAGGCAATTGTGATATAAGTGCAATGGGTGTCATATTTATCACTGGCTATCATGGGCATTTGTACACTTTTGCCGGGACAAAAGACATCACTGACTAAACTTAGTGTCATCGTTTGGCCCATAAACCTCACAAAGTTTACAAATTTCAACAACTCAATTTATTACCCATGACAAAATATGAATTTGACTGCTGACAGCTAGTGGGCTGCTTTCCAGTTCGAATTGACAGCAATTTCAAAAAAGCCCTTACTTTAAAAACGCCCCTCGTAACAATTTAAGACAAAATAAAAAACTGAAAACTGGACTACGAAAAAATTCTTTCAATGCGGAAAGATCCATGCATTAGTGTTATAATGTTTTACAGTTATGCTTTCAAAACTGCAAATATTTTAGGGTTTTCGTTCTTTAACCATTTTATATTAATATAGCAAGTTATGAATCAAAAGAATGAAAATAAAATGTATTTGAAATTTTTTTAAATAATTTAACTTACTTTGTTCATCATCGAGGTTTTCTAATTTGATTTCTTCCAGTGGTATAATATGTTGTTTGTTGTACTAAAACAGGAAAAACAACATGAGTAAATAACATTCATGGACACCATAATTTGTAAGTGCCAATTGAAATTAATGATAAATATAACAAGCTCTGGTATTTGAAAACAATCCTCCACATAAATTAATCTGATAATAAATTCCGACCAATTTAAATTACTTTTATATCCAATTTGAATTGGAAAATGCTAAACTGTTGAGTTGTTTAAAAATCCAATGTTTTTTGTAACGTTTTATGAAAATACAATATGTTACAGGCTATTGCATTAAAGTGCTAGTATATATTTCATGACTACAAAATAGGGCGGAATTTTTTTTTAAATTAATCCCTGTAAGATAATTCATTAACTCATGTTTTAATTACAGACACACCAGTGACTTTAGAAGAATTTAGTTTATACTGGCATTGTTTAAACATTGGAATGATAAATCTGTACATTGCCAGCAAAAATAAGGCCAATTGCAAATACTGACGAATAAAACATGAGTTGGTAAAGCACAACTAATGCGAATTCTGTTGTTTTTCAAGAAAACATATAAAATATGTCAACATATCGTTCTGCAAGTCATTTATTAAACTAGGGCATCCAACTGCATACCTTGCCGAATATATTTACAAAATTCATAGACAAATTCATGTAGAATTCAACGTCATATTTAACAATAAAATAAAATTGCATAACCATTTCAAAATTCATACTAAAAACTAGGGCAACAAAGATTCGATTTCAAATACAATAGTATTATGGAAAAATATGTGCCGAACTAACCTTTTTCTTGTTCATTACAATGTTGCCATAGACAAGGATATCATTAAACAAGAAAAACTGTCTCGGCTTAGGTTTCTTGCGGCACATTTTAGTAAGAACTCCCTCCCCAACCAGAACACGTCCTGGAACACCTAATGGCTGTAAAATATCAGCAAAATTATGATAATTCATCACTGAACACTTTGTGAATTGTCAAGAGTGAAATAATTATTCATATTAAGTATGCAACTAATTTACCTGGCCAGAGCTACCAAAACAGCTCTCCACCATGGAAATCCTACGAGCATTTGCTTCACTGTTTACTACGAGAAGAAAAAGGTTGTTACATTATAACGTCTATTAGACATTTTGCCTCCATGGTGAAACGATTTTTTTCTCGACGAGATCAAATTTAAAAATATTGGTATTAAATAATTAAATCCTATTTTTTGCAGTAGCTACTGTACTTTGCTCCATCTGAAGTTCAGCAACACTGCTGCAATAATAAAGCCTCAATTTTCAAAAGGCAAACTTCATTTAACTATTCTAATGCAATCATTGAAGTGAATAAATAAAATGATCTAGCAATAAAGTTATAGAAACTAAACGAGCAGAAGATCTAAAAATGAATAGGTACAATAATACCGCACAGAAGAAATTTTAATAATTCACCACTTGAGAAAGAAAATTAAATTAGGATAAGCTTGATTTTGTACATGCTTAGCCAAGGCAAAGAATGCTGAAATTTGTACGACGGTTTAGCGACTAAAACTTCTGTTCTGGCTTTAATGCAACCTCTATTCAAATGGGTGATAGATTTTGGCAAGCTGTATGATTTTGCACTAAAATAAAGATTACCCAATTGTGTCAAAATTAGCTTGCTGTATTCAAACTTAGTTAATCACAGAAATAAAACTACTCAATCAATTACAAATAGTGCAAGCATCGTTAGTTTGAACTTCAGCATTCCTACTCAACTTTCCCGTGAATGCAAAAGAAGTTTTAAAAACGTTAAAAAATCTTACAATTAACCAAACTAAACTTAGATTATTGTTGCAAGAGAAAAACAGCACAGTAGTCAAAAATGAGGAACCAGTACCAATACAGCAGTTAGGCATAGAAATTAGGTCTTGGGTATATATAAGACCATCCAAGCATTGACATTGTGAATCAGACAGCCCATCCCTCCTACCCCCAGGACAAAATGTGGTGCTAATACCAAATTAGTCATCTTTAATTATGCCAATATGCAATACAAGTTCTGCTCGTTTTTAGCCTCAATTTCTGGTTACCACATTATCAGCGCATAACGCTTTCGTTCATTCACCAGCTTTATGTAATGTGGTATGCGCCTATCAATGAAAAATATGGAATGAGTTTTGGCCTATTTTTATTAGAGCATGTACAGTATGCAGGTGTTAATTCTATCATTTACACTGACTAGATTAACGTCACTGCAACTTATCTCACTTTCACATATAACACGTACATATAGTTAAAAGAGGATGAACAACATTCTAGAAACGCCTTTTTTTGATCGACTTTTTTTCATGGAATGCTCAATTTTCAAACAAAAATTCATACAATGTGTACGGCAGATGGTCACGCTATACTTTTAAACCTCACGAGAAGTGCTACGCCCAACACACAACTTGTGACCTTCATATTGTGAAACCACAAAGAAAATCCCATGGATGACTAACAACCACCGCGGTGCAAAGTTCAATATCAAGCCACACGACAGTGACTCGACCGCAACTTTTGGCCTTCTTTGAACTCAGAACACCAAACATAAAACGAACATGTTAAACAAATAAAAAAAGTAATTCGGGTACATCAGGACAGAGGTCCTGACAAGAAAACGTAGCCAAGCTACTCAGCGATGCGAAGCGAAAGTTTTGCCAAAACTGCCAACTTACCTAATCTTTCCACCATGTTGAAACTTCGCAATAGAAAGTCAAAACTAAGAGTTGACAAGCCGAGATTGTAGCTCAGAACCACACGCGAGTCACCCTTACCTAATTACTAGGTAACGATACGAACAATACTCAGGCGTAAATGCCCAAAAATTCAACGACAAACCCAACAACAACTAGACAATCAAGGGATATAAACCGTATAGGCTTAAAAATAACGTTTCAATAATCACAGGCACCTGCCATGCCACCTGTCGGTCGAATTGAATTGAAAGGCGGCGCTCCAGCCAAAGTCTGCATGATTCTCTACAAAAATTTCCTGCAAACGAGAAGGGGGCGTTTGGTAACTTCTCTTGCGAAAATGTTGAAAATTTGCGGCCCAAAATGCGCCTTATGTTGCACGATCATCAGTATTTGGGGCATCATTCAACTGGTAAGTGGCCGTAGTTAGTAAACTCGAAGAAAAAAACCGACACTATGTTTTAGATGAAATTTCCTGGTTTTGGAAAAATCGCTTTAGGCCTCTCTGTTCAAGTTTGCTGCAATCGTTTAGATCTGTTACGAAATCTTAGCATTGTAATTTCGAGGACCGGTTTCTCGCGGCCTCAACTGGCAGTAATGGTTATTATGTGGATAAACTATGTTTTATTCAGTATTACTACCGATCAGATTTCCACTGTACTCATGAAGAATGGCCTACTGAACGAAATTTATACTAGCTCCCATTTGTATTCTATTTTATAATTGATGACAATTAATTCTCACCTAAGTTATCGTCACCTCTTAATAGATCTTAATTACCTCTTCATTTACCTGTGTAAATGAATATCTTTCGAAAAGTATATTAAACCGACTTGGGATCCGTGTATATAAATAAACCTGTCTATAAAAGCATATTTTTCACCGTTCCCAAGCGTATTCATTTAGACAGGTTCTAAAGTAGCATGTATATACATGCTACATTAGAACATTAGAATATATATTCTTGAAAAACACCGAGCTAGGTGGGGTAGTGGTAACGCTATCGGCCTTTCATTAAAGATTTTATACATAAACTTTAAAATACACTCTAAAAAAGCATAATACAGTTAAACCTGTCTAACAACATACGCTTGATTCATTTATACACGCGGGTCCAAAGTCGGGACTGGTACATTTTATGCTTTTAGAGAAGTTATTCATTTACGCAGGATGCATTTAGACAAGTTCTATATACCGAGTTAGTTGGGTTATATACGAAGAAGGTACAGTTTTACCATCCATTAACTTTCACGGACACACCGGTTAAAAACCACTGCACTAACTATGACGGCTCAATTAATTTCGACTTAAGTGAGCAAAGGTTTAAACACCCTTTGAGGTAAATAAAATAGTTCAGTAATGATAGCCTAATTCTCTCATCAAATTTTAAATTAGGGGCTACAAGTAAATAGCTGCAGCAATCTCTGCCAGTCGTGATAAGATAGTGGCCCCTTATCATTTCATCATGATCTATATTGCGCAAATCGATCAGTTCAGTGAGTCTAATTCTTCTTTTGAGAACTGCTTACCTACCAGAAAACTAGATCTTAGTCTGATTTAATAGCGAGTTGACATGTGTTATATTACATTATCATTAAAATCGTTTTCATTTCCACTGCTCATACAGTAACAGGTTCATGTTATCCAAAAAAAATGCTATCATATGAATCCTTAAGTTCAATGAATCGAAGGACTAAAATCACAACCTTAGGAATGATGCTAAGAGTTTTTATCTTTCAGGCCATAATGGGTGGATTTTTTTGGATCCACAGCGTCTCATTGGCTGAAGATCTGGGAATCGGCGACTTTAAAGAGGATGAAAATGTGACTAGCTACCTTAGCCGAGCAGATGATGCTTACGAAAATCAGGCATACAAATGCTGGGTGGCTGTTGGTGTATATGCCATCACGCTTTTGCTGTCAGCTTGCCAGTTGTTTGTGAACACAAAGCGGAGCTACGAGACCCCCAGCTAGAGAAACACTACATTTTCCAATCAGTGACCTAAATCACCAGTCGCCAACTTGGAATTGTCCGATGTCCCGATCAAGTAATTTGCAGAACCAACTGAAGCCATTTTTATCTGAATTCATGCACAAACTGCGCTCCAAGCAGACTAATCCGAGCTATCATATTAAGAATGAATTGTTTGTTCGAGAAAATTGTGTTCATTTGCTTGTATGTGTTTTTTTTTTTTTTTTTAGTCTTCATGATCGATAATTGTTGCTGTACAAATTCTTCCATTAAATTCGATCATCGTAGTACTTTTAAAAATTAACGATATCGGTGCAGCTGAAAAATGGCAGTATCTCGCCAATAAACATGCATTCCATTTCAAGAAATACCTGTCACGAATCTAAGTAGCACAATGGAACTTCTACTAGCGGGAATTTTAATGCTGTAAATAGTTTGAATTGTTAGTAATGTTAATAAACTTGTGTTAGGTCAACAATGTTTTTGTGCAACTGATCTCAATTTTTTTCATTTTTAATAAGTGGTCGTGCAAGAATGAAGGAAAAACTGCGTGTATCCTCCAATTAACAAGTCCTTTCTTCGGTATCTAGACATTTTGGAGATCTAATTGCATCTAAAAGCACTGACCCCCAATTTATAATTATAGTAATGGGCTCCTATTTGTATAGAAAAATTCTACTTATTCTAAATATAAACATTGGTCAAAATATCGATAATCGATACTTGCTGATCAGTAGCTTTCGATAAGTAGGCTACAAAATTCAATCATTTTTGGAGAATTTGATTAAAAATAAAATTGCACTTTTTTCATATTCATTTTCTTTGATTGATTAATTTGTCATTTTTTTTAATAAATTTGAGCATTTTAGTTGTGTTTTTTTAAAAAAAAAACACAAATTAATAAAAGACGGAAAACCCCAACAAATAACTAAGTTTTCACAAAAAAGAAGACATAGGTCTTTAAAGCTTCAATAAGATTTTCCCATGCTAAATTTGTCCTAACTGGATTAGGAATTAGCAAGTATGTGTTAGATCCTAGATAACTCAACTCCCAGTAGGGACCACGTTGGTCATTTTCCTGGGGAGGAGAAGGACTGTTACAAGTACAAGATCCCCCTTGTACAAGCATAATGTCAGATTTATTTTCAGTTTCTAGATGTAGGTCTGGGTCCTAACAGATGTTTTTTTTTAAATGTGTATACAGCTTCTGTTGTGTTGAAACAATAGACAGTAAAATAGGATCCTCGAGTATCAGTATTATCCGAGCAACATTTGTAATACGAAATGTGTGCCATAATTTTTTTAAAAAAAACAAAGTTCTTGTTTAAAAAAGTTTTACAACATTCTTTATACATTTTTGTTCTAAATGTTCTAGAAATGTTCACAAAAACATTGCAAATGTGTTTCCCTTGTTTTATGTAATATTCAAAATTCAAAATTTTTAAAATCAATACAAATTGGGGAAACATTAATGTAATTAGTTTTAATAGGAAATGACCACGATATGCTATATTAATCGAATTTTCAGTTATCCGAGGTAGACCTGGTCTCCATTAACTGGGATAATCGAGGTTCCAGTAAACTTGAATAAAATGTTGTGCAGGTATCTGAGAAATGCAAATGATTGTTTGTGTAACAAGCAAGCAAGCCTTTGATTAAAAATTTAAACTTTAAATTAATTTAAACATTTGTTCAATATCAAATTTAATAAGCTAAAGCAAATTTAATTTAATGACGATGCTGGGTTTCTTGAATATGATATTTCACTACAGTAGAACCTGCCTAAAAGCATACTTCTGGGACCGGTGAATAATATACTTTAAGACAGATTCATTTATACATGGGTCCCAAACAGGGGACCGACAGATAGTATGCTTTTAGAGAGGTTATTTATTTACACGGGATGCATTTAGACAGGTATCCGTTAATCTTAGGTATATATGGACTTTTACTCCTCTTCCACGTTGACAATGATGCCACCACATTCTCATGCTGACCGTAGTACCGAGATGAATATAATTACTGAATGGCAAACATAGTAAAGTTACCACCAGTTTTTGGAATATCAAGTTGAACGCTAATTAATCAAAGAACACTAAATATCTATGAGTACTATGATGAACGATTTTATCCGAGCATTATTTTCTCATCAATTGCTTATTAAATTCATAAAATTTTTATTTTAAATAACGAGTTAATAAGCAAAAATTAAAAATTAAAACAAATGAAATATGATTTTTTAAACAATATTTCATGCATGATTTGAAATAGTTTTGTTTTTACTTAGGCAAACAAGAAACTGAACATCTTTAAATTTCTTGAACTGAATAAGCAATTAATTAGGGAACTTAAGCCCTCTTAAAACACTTAAAATGACTAGATGTTTTATTCTTTAGAATGATAAAATTCATTCTGATCCTAAGGCAATTAGGTGCCAATTTGGCATTCAGCATTCTAAGTTGATGGTTAAATGTAAATATTTGCAAGATTTAGGTTTAGGTTTTACTTATAATTTAGATAATAATTGGGCGCAGAAAAAAAAAATAGAGGTATCCTCGGCCCTGTGACAATCGAGGTTCCACTGCACCTCAGCCTAGAAAACGTATCGAATCACAATCTACTTCTCAGTTCCTATAAATGGATAAATCATTCCAATTCTACAGTCATTGCACATAACATTATATTCTGCCAAACATGGATTTCTAGCAATATTCTACATTTACAACAGCGATAAAAGGCTCTGTGAAATGCAACACATGGGGAAGGTCAAGATTTACACCCTATTCCGACCGAACCTAGACGCTCGGAATTTTGTCTGGTGGCGGAAGATTTTCAAGTTGTGCTAGCGTACAATTCTGTTGAGCTGAAAACCACGCCCATGACGGTCTGCTAAATGTTTAGCATGTAAAAGATATTTAGCAGACGAAGAAGCAAAACGAGCGGGGGAAAAAGCGTGTGCACTGCAATCTCGAGGGTAAGTTGCATCGAATTAAATGAAAAAAAAAACAGATGACAATTTTAAAAAATAATGCAAATGGAAGATATGAAAGATAATGAATGAATGGGTGAGTAAATATTCAATGTTGTCAAGCTAGTATTTCTGTTTCCGGCTAACAAAGTTCAGCAAGAGTGTCGTTGCTGTGCTGGTCGGCCTACTGTCGGTTTGGTGGGAATAATCGTCAGCCGATGTTGCGCTACCGGTCGATACTGTTTCAGCCTAGTTTCCGAGCAGGTATAGGTCCGGTGGGAATAGGGCATTAGAGCAGAAACGTCAACCTCACAACTCAAAGATATGAACAAAAGCCAAGAAATACGCCACTCAAGAAATCTCGGCCAAGCAGGGAGCTAGCCTTCTACAGGCTATATGAACTTGGCGGGAAGCTTGCTTCCACGAGAGTTCAGTAATTGGCCATCACATATTAGTCATCATTAGGCTCCTCCTCACTGGGCAAAGTTGTCTGCCGAAAAGTACGCCGGCGCTTGCGGATGATCCGAAAGAGCTCATTAGACTCTGGCGAAGCTAGTTTCTTGCCGTCCTCGTCCTGAGCCAAGGGAGCCTTGTTCTCGACGCCATCAAAGGCATCTGGTTCTGCATCCTCGATTTTATTAGGGCAAATGCTGTTTAGGAAGGACAATTTCACTTTGGATGCCGTGGCATCATCGTCGCTTCGACGCTGGCGCTTTGATGGGTTGCTTGGTTTGGGAGCAGACTTGCCAACAGAATATTCGGGCATGAGAAACTTGCCAAACTCTAGTTTGGGGGCGCTGCCAGAGGGCTCGCTGTCCGCAACCTCCAAACTAGGCTCCTGATAGTCATTCCCAGCTTTCCACCTGGACTTCAAAAAATCCATGGCAGCCTCCGAGTTGGCGTCTTCGGACAGTGATTCCTGGGTAACGTCAGAGAGGGTGTATTTGGTCCACTTTTCTGGGTGGACACTGTAGTCTGGGGTCCCGCTCGGGCGCGCTATTCGTTTAGGAGGGACTCCAATGGGGACCTTAAAGGGTTCAGAGTTCGCCACTTTGATGTCAACATCGCCTTTCATGCCAAAACTGCAATTTTCCACCTCTTCGTCGTCCTCCTCCTCAAATTTCAATGCAGGGTCGTTTTTATATGTCGAAACGGCCACGCTATGCTTATCTTCAAGCATACCGAGCTGGTCAAAAACGCCATTTTGCCTGTTTTTAAAACCATCGTCGCTGCCACGAATTAAAAACTTGCCATTTGCAGTTTCTTCCATCGCATCATTCATGATTTTACACCGAAATTGGCTTTCAATCGCTAGTATCGTTCCGCTATTTTAAACGCTGTATTTTAGAAATCTTCGTCCTCCATTTTGGTTGAAAAGAGCGCTAGGCCTAGCTACCAAGCCACTTTGCGCCACGCACGCCATTAGCGGGCAAAAGGTGAACTACGGGTAGGGACAATTCATAAATTCTGGAACGATAATGTCAGGGTCGTCCATATATCACGTAATCTTATTTTAGGGAAGAAAATACATGTCAACCCTTGTGACGATTTCAACATTGTACGTGTTGAGAAGAAAAGTGGAATTTCATAAATTGGTGACCGATTTATTTGATTATTTTTATCGTTGGCCTATTTCTGCAACACGAGGGCTAAACGCCAATGCTAGGGGATGAGATCCATCGCTTTCCGAGTGACATAGCAAGGATATTTGGCGCCCAGGGCACTTGTTAGACGATGCACCCTAGCCATCATGCAGCTCCAACATGATGGGGCACCTGCACATTTCAGTATTTGTGCACGCCAGCACCTGGATCGGGATGTCTGCTCGAGCAGACATCACGATGGTTTGATAGGCAACGGTGGGGCATGAATTTTCCAGTGTATTCTCCAGATTTGACACCTTTAGACTTCTTTCTATGAGGACATGTTAAAACTTTGGTGTATGATACTCCAGTGGACACACTAGAAGACTTGTTAGCCGCATTGTCGATGCCTGCAAAAGGGTCCACCAAATGCCAGGAATTTCCGCACACGTTCGAGAGAGCATGATGCATCGCTGCCAAGTCTGCAATTACGTTCAAGTTTACCACTTCGAGCAATTGCTATGAAATGTTATCATTATATGTGATTACTGATTAGTGTCAGTGTTGATAGCTCAGCAGTTTCCCCCCCAAAAAGCTCTAGCTGTCATGCAATATGTTGTCATTGAATTTTGCCTTCTATATCCAACCAATGGATATAAAATAAAGTTTAGCCAACCAATTAAACTTTGGCTTGCCCAACCAGACAATGTGTCTGCATTGCCAATTTGGGCATGTAATGGAGGGATTCCCCCTTTGAGTGACTGCATGGTATTGATGCATCACTAGATGCAGCCTACTATAAGCCTAAAAACAAAACTATACCTAGGCAGTATATAGTACATTTTATTGCTTTTTATATCAAAAAATCCACACAGCCGTTGATAATTGTGATTTCTAACTTTAAATGTTAATCTAGTGGAACTAATAATAGACTTTGAAATAATTGATCTGAAATCGGTTCTTACCAATTACTTTTGCATCAACTTGTCAGACCTTGTCCTATAGGAATAATTTTCAACAATCATCGATGAAGTATATCCAACGATGTATTAGTTCACAAACCGTAGGTTACAAGTGAAAATTAACACGACAAACTAATTAGTAACGATCGCTACACAATAGTTCTTGAAAACTAGTTGTCTGCCCTTTTTTATCACTCGAATCACCCACGAATATTTGTATACCAGAGCGCCCTTAAACGACAAACATGCGAACTAAAATCTTCCACAAAAGCAATAAGCAACATAAGCAATATTGGGCAATAAGGGAGGGGACACAATGGAAGGAGTTTCAAGGTCATTTTCAGGAATTAATAGGAAGGGACAGACCAA